>AWOL01S0106532.1:4933-18446 GCA_000715115.1 Nicotiana otophora | reverse complement strand
CACGACTTGATTTCCTTTGGTGGGAATACGTAGGTAATCCACATTGGATTCAGTATTCTATTGTTATTGAACTGCGTTTTGGCCTGATTCCATTTGGATACGCAGGCAGTTTGAGTCAGACTCGACCACTTCATTTTAATTTCTTACTATTTTGTATCAATTTTAATCTAACTACGTTTTGACCTAATTCTATTTGGATACGTATGCTGCCTGAGTTAGGCTCGATCATTCCATTATAATATATTCATCATATTTTATCATCGACCTACGTTCAAACCTGATTCCATTCGGATACGTAGGTAACCTGAAAAGGTTTGGTCATAACCCTAGGAAAGCCTTTGTAATACATTTGTTTAGATTAGAACACGATCGTGACAGCAAGAAGCTACATCATTAGGGGCATCTCTAGAAATTGTCATCAACGGGACAAAATCACCCAAAAAATGATACTCGCATCAAAGGGAATTTCTAAACAAGTCATAATCCAAAACAACGTCATTTGCCATAAAGATAAATGATTTTCAAAATATTTTTAGAAAATTCTATCTTTCTACCTTCCAAACTTCGTGGCATAATCCACCAGATCGGGGCAAGGCTAGTCCTACAATAAACACAAACCAACACCCTCTACTAAGAATTTTTGTTTGAGTGCAGAATCGATAGGAATCGAAGGATGCCAGAGCATACCAGGAACAACGACTAACCCGCTACAATCTCATGAGCCCCTATCTGTCCTTTATTATTCAATTTATTTTCTCAGATGGTTAAGGACTAACATCAAAGTATTTTTAGGTATTCCGAAACCATTGTACATATCAAACGCCGGCTCTGGTAATCGGATCCTTGTATATATCAAACCGTCTGATCAACTAATCAGAGCACCTTGTACATATTGAGCTGCAGACTACGCCAATCAGAGCCCTATATATAGAAAATTGTTCGCTTCGCAAAGTGGATCATTTCGCACGAATCACACTGTCACTCTGCCATATCGGAGGTTCCAAGTAGATAGTCGCAAAACTTCATTTCCAGCCCCGTCAATCAAACGATGGACCATCCAATTCCAATATATGTTCTGCCGATTGACATCCGCAAATTTATTCTGCAGTCAAGAGTATTTCTTGGGTATGCTCATTTATTTATTTATCTGCTTTATCTCGAATGTTTTGACGTTTTATTTATGCAGCTTACATGCATTTTATGTTTAAAGTCATCTACTCCCATCGCATGGAGTTACTCCCATCGTGTGGAGATTTAATATTTAAAGTCAACTACTCCCATCGCGTGGAGACTTAATGCTCCGACAACTGCGGAATGATACACAACCCGACTAATAATCAAGTCAAATTCAGAGGCCCATCCCCGGCATCCCAAATAATGCTCCAGAGCACGGAGACTTCAGATTCAACATCTCATCGCCCCGAAATCCCAAATAACAGCTGGCCCGCAGCCAGACATCATCATTCCTACATTACTTACATCATATCTTAACTTATTTGCATTACGATATATGGGTATGTGTATATTTTCATTTGCAGATTCAAACACTACAATGTGGAATTTCTTCTAAGCATCAAATCAAGGTACACCGCTATGAGAGACAACAAACTCAAAAGCTAACCAATGATCCAAACTCCAACTCAGTTCGATTAGCAGAACTCCAAAATCATCATGTCTTTCAAGTCTCATAATCAAGCTACAATATGTGTAGTCATTCTGCTTTCCATGATCTTCCCGTTTCACAGTATCGTCATAACACAATACTGGGGAAACTCCTGTAAGCACCACCCTCTCCAAATCATCATTCCAAAACTACATGAGGCCTGATCCTCATTAAGCTCGAGGTATGTAGCCAATTCAAATCCAGAATTTGGCCCCTAATCTTACAACTGATAATCTTTCCCAAATCCATATGTTTTTCCTAAAATACATGCCTAGAGTCGGGAAACAATTAGTCTTGGGTCAACTTCTTTGCCCGCAAACTCTTTCATCATCTCCGGTCAAAGAAGGGCAGATGTTGACGGCAAATTTTGACCCTTCCTTTAAGAATTAAATTATTTATGCTGAATAATTTTCACTAAATATGGTAAAATGATTTTTTTAATCAATAATACCTATTTTTATGTAAATATAATAAGAAGTAGTAATTAACAATGTTAAATTAATAAATTGATTTTAAATATAAACGAATTATATTACCCTTATTATTTTGGAATTATTAAAATAACCTTTATATTTTAATATACAAGTTTTAAAATCAACTAATTAAACTTTAATTTTTAATTATATACTTATTACTTTAATTAATCCAAAATTAATTTCATAATTCAATAAATGATGTGTTTTAATAAATAAAACATTCGCTACAATAATTTATAATATATTTGATAATTATATTTTATCTTGTTTTATTATAATTAATTAGGTTTAGCTAAGTTAATTTTTTAAGGGGATTAAAAGCTCAAAAGGCTACAATTGNTTGATAATTATATTTTATCTTGTTTTATTATAATTAATTAGGTTTAGCTAAGTTAATTTTTTAAAGGGATTAAAAGTTCAAAAGGCTACAATTACAATTATGTAATTAAATGCAATGTGACCACATTTTAAATCAAATACCAGCTGAGTTGGCCCAACACACAAGTCCAATACACCTTTGACCTAGTCCAAACCCACCCCCTTGTCCACTTTGGCAATCCACACCAATCCCAGAGAGCCAATGGCGTTGCGCCATGACACCCGGCTCCCTCACTCATAGAGAAAACACAAATAGATCAGGCCCGTTGATTCAACTCATCAACGTTTCATGTTTAATTCCTTTTTACTCCTTTCTTTAATCTTATTGAGATCTCATCTATCCCTTTTTATAATTATAATATTTTAATAATTCCCATCTCCCCGAAATATTAGGGTTGTTGATTAAACGATCCAACGGACCAGATTTCGTCCTTCATTTTTAACCTAGAGACGACCCTAAACTCTAATTCACTTTCCACCAAACGACCGCCCCAATTTCCATTTCTTCTCTTTTGTATCTCAACCCCATCAAACCTAAAACCTTACACAAATTTGTGCAAGGTCACAAATCAAGCCCTAAAACATCTTTCATGTCCCTATTAACCGTGAATCTCGCCGATTTCCATTCCATTTATATCGATTCGATTTGAATCTAAAATCTTAAACCCTAGACCTAAAATTATTTAACCTGAAAATTCATCAATCCTTCTTATGTTCCGTCAAATCGGAGCATGCATGATTGTTATCTTCATCTTCATCATCATTATTCGTTGTCCATAGGTCAAACGCAATGACCTATGGATATTAGGGTGAAGTCTACAACGACCATCCCCTCGTTCCTAGGTAAAGATCTTTGTTGTTTTCCCCTCTTTTCCTTTTGATTTCACCGGTATACTATCGCCATCTACCCTATCGTCACTCTCTACTATCGGTTTGAACTTATTAAAACCCTAAGTGGCTTGAATGCCACTATAAATATGTCATTCAATGTCTCTGTGGAACAGACACGAACATACCTAACTTCACTGTCAAATATATTGAAAGAAACTAAAGTTTTCTACTGAAGTATTAAGTTCTTGTAGCTTCATCCTAATTCACTTTTCTCTTTTTCATTTCTGTTGAAGTTTGATCTCTGTGGGTGATTCGTTTTGGTTTGGACTCCTAACAACTAAACAAACGACTCTTGCTTAGTTTGCTGCCTTGCAGAAGGTCTGTCCCTTTTGACCTCTTTCTCTCTCTCAACTGTGAACTAGTCGTATGATTCCGTGTCCATAAAGGTTTCTACTGAAGTATTAAGTTCTTTTAGCTTCATCCTAATTCATCTTTTCTCTTTTTCATTTCTGTTGAAGTTTGATCTCTGTGCGTGATTCGTTTTGGTTTGGACTCCTAACAACTAAACAAATGACTCTTGCTTAGTTTGCTGCGTTGCAAAAGGTCTGTCCATTTTGACCTCTTCCTCTCTCTCAATTGTGAACTAGTCATATGATTCTATGTCCATAATGATTTCTTAACTAATGTTTTCATCGTTTATGTTAGCTATTAATGCTATAAAATTGTGTTGTGATGATCAGTCTTCGTATATTACTTTCACGGATAGCTTAGGACTTTGGACTGAAACATGTTACATTGGTGTAGTTATTAATTCATGTAATTAAACTTTATCTTCCATGACTTAATTAGAAAAATGACTCTAAGTTAATTAAAATTGTAAGACTGACCTTGTTTGAGCTTCTATAATCAAATTAAGATTAATCCTTGCACATAATGAACCTTATAGTTAAACAATGATGATAGGTCGACTGAAATCATGTTCTTGTGTTTCTGTACCTCTAGGTTAGTCAGCCACATACTTATGACATTATGGTGGCCTTATAAATGGATCATTTGTACTTCATGCTATGTATTTAGCCTATATTCTCTAATCATCATAACTAATAAGTTTGTGGTTGTATAGTTGCCTATTTTGCATATTCAGTGATCCATATATAACTACTACTTTTAGACTTTGTTAAAACCTGATTGATCTTAATTCTTAGTTGATGATATTGTTTTTAATCTTTTCTAAGTATTTATAATTTGGCTTCTAAAATCCTTCTTAAAACAGTGTTAGCACCTACCTCATTGTGTCATTTTAACATATGTGGTGTTCTGCTATAATCCTTATGCTCAGGTCAACTGATTTAGCTTTGGTTAATAACCTATCCACACTACTATGATAAAGTAATTCGTGAGTGCTTCATAAAATGGTTGGAAACTAAAGAAACCAAGTAATGTACCATGTTAGTGTGTTAGGAAGCTTGTTTTCAGAATTGAATGTACTTGTTAGGACTGATCTCTATAGTGAAATTAGTACCTACCCTCTTCTGACCATTTGAGTTCTATGAGATTATTATTATTATTGAGTTTATATATATCATGATAACCCCTTCTATATTCATAAACCATCCTATGCTCTTAATTTGAGAGACTGTATGTCAACTCTTTACTTACAACGGTTTTGACTCTACTGTGGTAGTGTGTTTGGTTTGAATTTGTAGCTATTTTCCTTTAAGAGATCTTGTTTTATTTGCTTGTAATGATCTGTCATATATGACTCTAACTGCTAGATTCTGTTGTAACTTGTCCCTGTACTGATTCTTGTATGTTTGGCATGATATCTCATATACAAATCATGTATTAAGCCCTATTGACATGCGATGTTGATAAACTTGCATGTATGTTCAAGTTACACCATTAGGACCTGCTTGTCTTATTGAGATATATGTCATCACTCATTGCCTTACACCTGATCATGTCATCTTTTAAAGGGACTTAATATAAAATTTGTTTAAGTCTGGACATTCATAAATCTTGATGACCTATATGATGTATGATCAATCCATTACTGTTGAGTAAGGTTGATCCTTTCTTGTTGAAAGACTTTGATGCCTGACCAATTGGTATACACTCTCAGAATGCTCTGATTGAATAAAACTAATTTAACTGTTATGAGTAGTGAATGCCTACTGTTAGCTATGCTAAGGCTTTAGAAAACACTTTAGAACAATTCCCATGTTTTGAGTTTACTTAGAAGGATTCTAAAATGTAAAACCTAAAGTGGTATCAATAGAACGTGTATTTGAGCCTTTCTCTCTAAGTTATCAGCCTGTTAACACTTTAAAAATGACACCCCTTAAGAATGGACATGTTTACTGTTTGGTATTGGTATTACTGATTGATTATGTATCATGCCAACTTGTGTCTTGATCCTCTGAACCAATACTATGCCCTTAGTTGCTATAATGAACTGCAGTGTCTTGTTTGTTCACTGTCACTAATCTTTATGTGTATGTATAACTTTTCTTAATGTTACCCATGTCTCCTGCACCTGTTGTCTGTATGTTAGTAGTACTAATCCATTATGTTGATCCTTTTATTTGTGTTTAAACTTTTGAGGAAGACTAGAAGTAGGTGCTTAGTGGTACTTGGATATGAAACTTGTGTTTGTGATCCCTCTCTGTCACGACCCAATTCTCTTATAGATCGTGATGGCGCCCAATGCTACTGCTAGGCAAGCCAACGGTAAGTTAAACCATGTTATTTCTCTTTTAATAAGTTTTCAAGTGATTAAATCCAATAAAATAAAAAGGTTAAGAAACCGCAACTTGTAAATAAATAGACAAAAGCAGTTGAGTGCAATCATAACCATAGAATAATCCAAAACCATATGCCTGCTAGTGTGTGTGCCACAACCCGATGTCACAAGTGTACGAGCACTAATAGATTATACAAAACTCTAGCCACTGTCTGAAATGAAAATAGACAAAAATAAATGTAAAGCAGAGAATTTAGGTGTTGCAGAACGGCTCAGGAATGCAGCTCACCACTAGGCTTCGGGATATCTGGGATGCGCGCCGGTAGTACCGCCACATGCACCTGCCTCAGATCCTGTGCAGAAGTGTAGCGCGAGTACATAAATAACATGTACCCAGTAAGTATCTAGTCTAACCTCGAAGAAGTAGTGATGAGGGGCCGACTTCGACACTTAGTATGGGCTAGCAATATGAATATAGAAATTACAAATAAGCATGAGTTATGTAATTAATAATAACAAAACATTAGCAAGCAGGATCAAATAGTTCTTTTAAAAATCAATATGTTCCAAATAAATTCCCGTCATTGATAAGTGTAACCTCATAAGCCACAAAATAATATCAAGTATGATTAGGCTCCGACTATTATTAAGCACGCACGATTTATGCAGAGGTCATACGACCCGATCCAGAATAACGTGCACACTGCCGAGGGACGTGCGGCACGATCCATAGATGCATTTATCTACTGCCGAGGCGTTGGGCCTCTCTACAAGAAGAGAGGATACTTTATAAGCACTTGACTTAAACATTATAACAGGGCTAATACATAATATAATAAAATTTCTATTAACGGACAAGTAATCCGCTAAAATTTCAAGCAAGTGAAATTCGGTCGTTTACAATTGCTCTAACAAGTTCTAATATAATTTGGGAACTTAGATTAATAAATAGGGTGCAAACATTAGAAGTAATCCATGATTTGGGTCCTAAGCTACCCGTACATAAGCATGAACAGTAGCTACATACGGACTCTCATCACCTCGTGTATACATAGCCCTCACAATTAGAAGCAAATATAAATTTAAATCACCTATGGGGTAAATTCCCTCTTACAAGGTTATACAAGAGACTTACCTCATCTCAAGGCTCACTTTCCGGTCACAATTTCGCTCTAAAGCCCCAACTCGGTGTTGAACAATCCAAAACTAGTCAAACATTATATAAATTAATCAATACACGTTCATATCCTAACTTTTAAAGTGATTACCCAACCCCAATTGAAGAATTCCTAAAATTCATCCACGGGCCCACGTGCCCGGATTCCGGAAATTTTCAAAGAAAGTAGTTACCCATAACCTCACAAACGCAAATATAAAATTTTCACTCAATTCCCTAACCATTTTCGTGATTAAATCTCATTTTTATCAAAACCTAAGTTTTTCATCTAAACCCATAATTTCTACAATTTACATGTTAAAATCTACGCTTAATATACGTATTTAACTTACATTATATAGGATTTACTTACCTCTAAGTGTTAGGTGAAAACCTCTCTCCAAAAGCTCCAAAATCGCCCAAGAGGTGAAAGAAACTGAGTTAGAAATGGCTTAAGTCAGTAATAAATGAGGTTCACTGCCTCCAGGACTTCCGCTTATGCGGTTCCTTGGCCACATCTGCGGAAAAGGCCTCGTAGATGCGGTCCCCCCCAGCTTGCTCCCTCGCTGTTGCGACCAGCAGCTCGCTTCTGCGGTGATCTCGTCGCGCATGTGCCTTTCCCGCTTCTGCGATCGTCTGCTCCGCATATGTGCTTCCGCAGGTGCGGTCCTACCTCCGCTTCTGCAATTCCTGGGTAGCCTTTGCTGGGCCTCTTTCTGCGGTTGATGGCTCGCTTCTGTGAGCTCGTACCTGGGGCTTGCCTTCCGCAGGTGCGATTATACCAGAAGCTTGATACTTCAGCCATTTCTTCTAAGTCCAAAACTTGGTTTGTGTTTCGTCTGGTTAACACCCGGGGCATCTGCGGCCCCGCCCAATCATACCAATAAGTTCGAAACCATCAAACAGACTCGCTCACCCCCACGGAACGCATAAAACAACATCAAAACTAAGATTTACACCCCAAAACCAAACTGAATTAACTCATGAACTTCGAGTTCTTCCAACTTACTCCGAACACGTCGAAACATACCTGAACTACCCGAAATGACACCAAATTTTGCATGAAAACCTTAAATCATCATACGAAACCATTCCCAGGCTCGGAATCCCAATCGAACCCCAATAACACCAAAACATACTCTCAACCAAATTTAAAGAACTTTAAAACCTTCAAGGTGCCAACTATCAATACTAAGCGTTGAAGCGCTCCTAGGTCATCCAAAATCCGATCTGAATATACGCCCAGTCCAAAATTATCATACAAACATATTGGGACAGTCAAATCGCGGTTCCGAGGTCTTTTACTCAAAACATTGACCAAAGTCAAACTTAGCCCTTTTTGCCAACCGTAAGGAACCAAGTATTCCGATTTCATCCTGAACGCTTCCAAATCCCGAACTAACCATACCGGCCAGTAATAAAGCAATAAACACACATATGGGCAGTCTTATTTAGGAGAACGGGGACCTAAAAAGCCAAACGACCGATTGGGTCGTTACATTATCCACATCTTAAACAAACGTTCATCCTCGAACGAGTCTAGAATCTTACCTGGAGTGGTGAACAAGTGTGGATATCTGCTCCGCATGTCCTCCTAGATCTCCCAAGTCACCTCTTAGACCGGTTGACCCCTCCACTGAACCTTTACTGCATAAATCTTCTTGGACCTCCACTGGCGAATCTGTCTGTCAATAATGGCAACTAGCTCCTCCTCATAACCCAGGCTCTCATCTAACTAAACCGTGTTGTAGTCCAACACATGTAACCTATCGGCATGATACCTCTGGATTATAGACACGTGGAAAATCGGGTGAACTACCGATAGACTGGGAGGCAAAGCAAGCTCATAAGTAACCTCTCCAACTCGTCTCAACACCTAGAACGGACCTATAAACCTTGGGCTCAACTTGCCCTTCTTCCCGAACCTCATGATCCCCTTCATCGGCGAGACCTTCGAGAGAACTTTCTTAAATCCCGTGCCTTCTGATACGCGTAACTCTTCTGTCTGGACTGTGTTGTGCGAAGTCGCTACTGAATCAACTTTACCTTTTCCAAGGCATCCTTCACCAAATGCGTGCCATATAACTTAGCCTCGCCGGGCTCAAACCATCTGATGGGAGAACGACATCGCCGACCATATAAAGCATCAAACAGGGCCATCTCGATGCTGGACTGGTAACTGTTGTTGTAGGCAAACTTGGCCAAAGGCAAGAATCGATCCCACTGCACTCCGAAGTAAATCACATATGCTCTGAGCATATCCTTCAAGATCTGAACTGTCCGCTCCGACTGCCCGTATATCTGTGGATAAAAGGTTGTGTTGAGCTCTACACGGGTCCCCAACTCACTCTGTACTACATCTCCAGAAATGCAAAGTAAACTGAGGACCTCCATCTGATATAATGGAAAAAGGTACACCATGCAACCGAACAATCTCCTGAATATAAATCTGGGCCAACCTCTCTGAAGAGTACATGGTCACAACCGGAATGAAGTGTGCCGACTTGGTCAACCTATCGATAATGACCCAAACTACATCAAACTTCTGCAAGGTCCACGACAATCAACTACGAAGTCCATAGTAATGCGCTCCCATTTCCACTTAGGTATAGTCATTTGCTGAAGTAGGCCACCTGGCCTTTGATGCTCCTACTTGACCTGCTGGCAATTTAGGCACCTCGCCACATACGTAACTATGTCCTTCTTCATCCGCCGCCACCAGTAATGTTGCCTCAGGTTGCGATACATCTTCGTAGCACCTGGATGAATAGAATACCGATAGTTGTATGCCTCCCCTAGAATCGTCTCCCTCAAGCCATCAATATTAGGAACACATAGGCGACCCTGAAGTAGCAGAACACCATCCTCACCGAGAGTAACCTCCTTGGCACCACACTGTAGTTCCATCTCTCTGAGAGCCAACAAGTGCGGATCATCAAACTGGTGAGCCGTGATCTGTTCGAATAGTGAAGATTGAGCAATGACGCATGCAAGAACTCGACTGGGCTCTGACATATCCAACCTCATAAGTCTGTTAGCCAAGGACTGAATGTCCAAAGCTAGTGGCCTCTCCTCTGCTGAAATGAATGCCAAACTACCCATACTCTCCGTCTTTCTGCTCAAGGCAACCACAACTATATTAGCCTTGCCCGGATGATAAAGGATGGTAATATCATAATCCTTTAGTAACTCAATCCACAAGTGCTGCCTCAAATTGAGATCCCTCTGCTTGAATAAATGCTGCAAGCTGCGATGATCGGTGTAAACTTCGCAGGACACCCCATAAAGATAATGCTTCCAGATCTTAAGAGCATGAACAATCGTGGCCAACTCCAAATCGTGTACAAGGTAATACTTCTCATGGGTCTTCAACTGACATGAAGCATATGAAATAACTCGCCCCTATTGCATCAATACACAACCCAACCCAATGCGTGAAGCATCGCAATACACAGTATACATCCCTGAACCGGAAGGCAACACTAGCACGGGTGCTGAAGTCAATGCGGTCTTGAGATTCTGAAAGCTCAACTCACAATTATCGGACCATTGGAATGGAGCCCCCTTCTGGTTCAATCTAGTCAAAGGTGTTGTGATAGATGAGAAGCCCTCCATAAACCAGCGATAATAACATGCTAACCTCAAGAAGCTCCTAATCTCGGTATTGTGGTGGGACGAGGCCAACTTTGAAATGCCTCAATCTTCTTGGGATCAACCTTAATACACTCGCCTGATACATTATGCCCCAAGAATGCTACAGAATCTAGCCAAAACTCGCACTTGGAGAACTTCGCATATAGCTTCTGTTCCCGCAAGGTCTGAAGCACCACTCTCAAATGCTGCTCGTGCTCCTCCATGCTAAGTGAGTAGATCAAAATGTCATCAATGAAGACAAAGACAAATGAATCAACGTATGGCCTGAACACCCGATTCATCAAATCCATAAACTTCGCACGGGCGTTGGTCAAGCCAAAGGACATCACTAGAAACTCATAATGGCCATATCTAGTCCGGAATGCCATCTTTGGAACATCCGAATCCCGAATCTTCAACTGATGGTACCCCGATCTCAAGTCGATCTTAGAGAATGCCCTTGCACCTTACAACTGGTCAAACAAATCATCAATACACAACAATGGGTACTTGTTCTTGATGGTAACCCTGTTCAACTGGTAGTAATCGATGCACATCCCCATAGTCCCATCTTTCTTCTTCACAAATAACATTGTCGCACCCCAAGGCGATACACTCGGTCTGATAAACCCCTTTGCTACCAATTCCTCGAGTTGTTCCTTCAAATCCTTCAACTCTTTCGGAGCCATGTAGTGCGGTGGGATAGATATAGGCTGGGTACCTAGAGCCAAATCAATACAGAAATCGATATCACGATCTGGTGGTATGCCTAGAAGATCGACAAGAAACACATCGGAGAACTCCCGGACTACAGGCACCGAATCGATCGCCAAAGCCTCTGCAGTAGTATCTCAAACATAAGCTAGATAAGCCAAAAACCTCTTCTCCACCATGTGTCGAGCCTTCAGAAAAAGAGATTACCCGACTAGATGTACTGATAAAAGAGCCCTTCCACTCCAATCTAGTCAATTTTGGCATCGCCAAGGTAATAGTCTTGGCTTGGAAATCAAGAATGGAGTGATACATAGATAACCAGTCCATGCCCAGGATGACCTCAAAGTCGGTCATATCAAGAAACAGAAGATCTGCTCTAGTCTCATAACCACCGAATATAACAATGTAAAACCGGTAGGTCCGATCGACAATAACAGAATCACCCACAAGAGTGGACACATAAATAGGAGTACCCAAGGACTCACGAGGAACACCTAGGAAATGATCAAACAGAGATAAAACAAATGAATATATAGATCCTGGGTCAAATAGTACTGAAGCATCCCTACCCCAGACAGAAATAATACCTATGATCATGGCATCTGAGGCCACTGCATCTGGTCTGGCCAAAAAAACATAGAACCTAGCTGGAGCGCCACCTGACTGGCCTCTACCTGGATGGCCTCCACCTCTAGGACGACCCCTACCCACCTGCCCCTCGCCTCTGGGCGGCTAGAGGACTGGTGGGGCAGCTGGTGCTGTAATCATAGGATGCTGACCCTGCTACACTACCTTGAATACCTGGTGGCCGGTAGGAACTCTCTGGTATAGTGCTAAAATACGGTCGCACTAGAGCAGCCCGAGGAGGTGGCGATGCTGTATATGTGGGCCTGCTAGACTAACACCTCACAAACTGGCCTCTGCCCCCAGCCCAGGCACCTCTAAACTGTCCCGAATACTGAAACTGCTTATCCCTCGTACCCTGCTTCCGACTAGGCTGACGTACACCCTCAATCCTATGAGCTATATCTACAACTAGCTCATAAGAAGTCCTCATCTCGACCTCTCGGGCCACAGTGGCCTGAATGCAGTGTGCAAACCTACAACAAACATCCGCACTCTCTGTATCGGCGGGAATGATCATAAGTGCATGGTGGAATAACTTAGAGAACCTCGCATCATAGTCGGTCACTGACATCTGACCCTGCTGGAGCTGCTCAAACTGAAACCATAACTCTTCCCTTTGAGAGGGTGGAATGTACCTATCCAGGAAAATACGGGTGAACGGTCCCAAGTCATGGGAGGAGTATCTCCTGGTCAACCGAGAAGATATGACTGCCACCACCTAGAGGGCCCTGCCCTCCATCTGGAAAGTAGTAAAATCCACCCCATAGGACTCCAATATCCGCATTTTGTGCAGTCTGTCCCTGCACCGATAAATAAAGTCACGGGGGTCCTCATGTCGCTCACCGGGGTCATATATACGGCAGCTGCATGCCCTGGAGCCTGAGCGGTAGCCTGAGATATGGCTGGATCTGCTGGAAATAAACCAGCCTGGGTCATAGATTCCATGAACCGCAGCATACGGCTCATGACCTCCTGAAATCCCAGTGCGAACATGAAATCTACCGGGGCTGGCTCTACTGCAGACACTTCGCCCTGCTCCTCAATAATAGGATCCTCTACTGGATCCACTGGTGGCATAGCTGGAGCAACTCTGGGATGCCTTCGTACCCTACCATGGGCTGGAGCCCTCCCTCGGTCTCAAGCAACAGGGGGAGCAGCTCCTCCATGGTCTGGAACATCCGCTACACGCGTTCTCACCATCTGTGAGAGAATAAGAGAAAGATACTTAGTACCACATCAACTGCATGATAGGAGATGAAGAAAGAGTAGTTTCCTAACACCCTATAGCCTCT
>AWOL01S0106519.1:0-15352 GCA_000715115.1 Nicotiana otophora | reverse complement strand
TTAAAAGTGGTTATTGCTGCGCTTCGCCCTATTTACCTCCAAGAGCACTTTCAAACATGGAAAGCGAAGGGGAATGACCATGACAGATTTAAATGCTAAGGAAATTAATTATAGGCGGGAGTCAAAAAGGTGGTTAAGTTGGCTTAAAAGTGGACTATTTGGTTTGAAAGTTAAGTGGTGAAAGATGGTTAGCATTTATTTATGTACTTAATAAATAACACCAAGGCATATAGTAACAGCGACAATATTCCTTTCACAATAACCCCCATGATTCAGAAACTAGTCTCATAAGCCTACTATTTTTTTCACTCTAAACTCTAAAGTAAGTGATCATATCAAGTTTTTTTTAAAAAATATTTATTTAAATTTTGATGGTGTAAGAGTCATCTTCAAACGCATAATAAAAGATGAATGTCTTACACTTGATTTGAAATTTCTAGGTATTATTGTTCTTTTTTTCCGTGCCATTTACAGCTACAATCATATGCATGAAGTTTTCACTGGAAATAGCTTGTATTATTTTCTTCACACTTTATGGAGAAGTGATTTAGTGTGTGCGCACGTGTGCGTGTGACTCTCTGTGTGTGTATCCATGTTTCTTTCCTCTTCTTATGCACAAAATTGTGCACAAATTGTAGTGTATGATTACGCACGGAGTTTAAGAAATAAATATACATTTGGCACGTACCAAAGGTACCCTTAGAACTTGGTTATGCCATGACATTTGTGTGGCGATAAGAGCATGTCATTGGGTGTAAAATGGGGAGTTCAAATTTAAGGAGTTTCTGAATATAGAAATTAAGAAAGAAAGAGTGCCACATAAATCGGAACAAATGGACTAGCTAAATATCATCATCGACCTGCATTAGATCAATCATGCTGGACATTGTAATGGAGTTTTTTCTCAATATGCTTTTATATTTCCTCATCCTCGAAGATATTATTTACTTACTTGTAAATTTCAGTTTCCATAGAGTAAACATGGCTGAAGATCTGGAGAAACCATTGCTAGGTCCTGAAAATTTCATGAAGGAAGGGATTGATCTGGTAATTAAGACAACACTTAAGTTTAATAATAGTATCTCTTAACATTGATATATGGACACCTAAATAACCTCACAACTTCGTTCCTTGCGTTTTTTTCATCTTTAGCAGTTCCATATTAATCGTATTCACATGACTTGTTGCAGGAAAACTTGCCACTTGAAGAAGTTTTCGAACAATTGATAACATCGAAGGAAGGACTTTCAGCTGAAGATGCAGAGCGACGACTCAACATTTTTGGACCTAACAAGCTTGAAGAGAAGCGAGTAAGTTTCTAAATAAGGACAATGGTACACCTTGCCAACTTTTGTGGTTTTTTTAATTAATACTATATTGCTGCACAGAAGAAAAAGATGAGAATAATGCGAATGCCAGCTATTTGTTCTAAAACATTTTGTTTTCGTCGAACACTGAATAGAACTAATCATTAATAATGCTCTACTTCAGCTTTAATTTTAAAGTTGGCCTTTGAAAGTAGAATGCTTGTCTAGATCATAAAAGTGGTACTAATATAATGATGCAGGAGAACAAGTTTATTAAGTTTCTTAGTTTCATGTGGAATCCATTGTCTTGGGTGATGGAAGCAGCAGCAATCATGGCTATTGGACTAGCTAATGGCGGAGTGAGTTTACGTTTACTACAAATTGATTTGCAGTTGATCAGTTACAACTTTTCTTGCAATACAGATCTTTATCGGAGTATCTTTTTCGTTCATGAAATTTCAGGGGCAAGGTCCTGATTGGCAGGACTTTGTTGGTATATTTTGTCTGTTGTTGATAAATTCAACAATTAGTTTCATAGAGGAAAATAATGCTGGGAATGCTGCAGCAGCTCTAATGGCACATTTAGCTCCTAGAACTAAGGTTTGCTCTTGTCACAGTGATCTTGTCGCGTTATACTAAATAATTAAAATGTAAAATATCCCCTTTCTGCATATATAGGTTCTTAGAGATGGGAGGTGGCAAGAAAAAGATGCTGCTATTTTAGTGCCAGGAGACATCATTAGCATAAAGCTCGGTGATATCATCCCTGCAGATGCTCGATTGCTCGAAGGAGATCCATTGAAAGTTGATCAGGCAATTCCTTATTCGACAAATAGTACCATCACAGCCTTTTAGTTTATTGGAATATGGAATTTTTTACTTAAGTATGGTTAATTAATACGGTTTTCTTGCAGTCAGCTCTTACTGGGGAATCTCTACCCATCACGAAAAAGACAGGAGATGAAGTGTTTTCTGGATCTACTTGTAAACATGGAGAAATAGAAGCTGTAGTAATTGCCACTGGAGTTAACTCATTCTTTGGAAAAGCTGCACATCTCGTTGATTCTACTGAAGTCAGTGGTCACTTCCAGAAGGTTAGAAAAGAAAATTCAGTGATACTTAGTTCTTTCTTAATTCTTCAATTTTGATAATTTCATGTTATGCTGAGAAGGAAGCCGAGAGTAGAGATAGAATAGAAGCTGTTCTACTCGAATTTTTCCTGATTTAAAAGTTTGCACGCTTCACTGCAGGTCCTTGCTTCCATTGGAAATTTCTGCATATGCTCAATAGCTGTGGGGATGATACTTGAAATCATTATCATGTACGCTGTTCAGCGTCGTTCATATAGGACTGGAATTAACAACCTTCTTGTTCTCTTAATTGGTGGAATACCAATAGCTATGCCAACAGTCCTATCAGTTACACTCGCTATTGGCTCCCATCGACTCTCTCAACAGGTACACGCTTGTCAGTATTCTGAAAATGTCATGAAATTAGTCTATCTTCTCTAGACTAATAATAATGCATCACATCTCATCCGAATGATCTCAAGAGCTAACGTGTAATTTGGCCTTTGGACTGTACTTTATAATATATTTTTTACTTTTTGTCCTTGTTAACTTCAGGGAGCTATTACAAAAAGGATGACTGCAATTGAAGAGATGGCCGGTATGGATGTACTCTGCAGTGACAAGACAGGGACGCTGACCCTGAATCGCCTCACTGTCGATATGAATCTCATTGAGGTACACGACTTTTTCATCTGACTTCTCTTCCTGTGGATTCTTTAATCAAAACCTTTCCTAAACAGGTGTTCCAAAGAGATATGGACAAAGATATGGTTGTGTTACTTGCTGCTAGAGCATCAAGATTGGAAAATCAGGACGCTATTGATGCAGCAATTATCAACATGCTTGCTGATCCAAAGGAGGTGAAGCCCAATGCCCTCTGGGGACCTCATCATTTCTTTAGTGACGGAGTTTCTTGAATAGCTTTTAGGGCATTACGACAAAAATTATAGTTACATTCGTATATGCAGGCGCGTGCAAATATCAGGCAAGTGCATTTCCTTCCATTCAATCCTGTGGATAAACGGACTGCAATCACCTACATTGATTCAGATGGCAAGTGGTATCGAGTCAGCAAAGGAGCTCCTGAACAGGTGCTGATGTCATTTAAATGATTAAGGTTTTTGTGTTTATTATGATCAGTTTGTTAACCTCCTTTCTCAAAGCAACGGTATCTCTCTAGCCTAAGTAACTGGCACCTAATATTTGATAATCACATTAAACTTACATTATTAGTAGTTTGCAAGATAACTGTTTTGAGTTATTACTAATTGCCTAGAGAAAAGCAGAAAGAAGCTACAAAATTTGACCATATCTTCTCTTTTCTCAGCCAATGGATGCATGTCTGTAGTGAATAATATAAGTTTCCTTTCTGCTTATGTTTCCATCTCCTTGAGAATTTGGTATGATTATTGCCCTTATAACTACCTCTATTTCATGTTTGCCTTTTCTCCTGAAACGCAGATACTGGATTTGTGCCAAGAGAAGCAACAGATAGCTGCAAAAATGCATGCAATCATTGACAGGTTTGCCGAAAGAGGGTTACGCTCTCTAGCTGTTGCCTTTCAGGTAATGGTTTTCCTTGTCTATTTACTATTACAACTTACAAGTCACTGAATATAGTTACTACAGTTTGTCATGAAAATTGAAGTGGAGATTAGTAAGTATGTAAAAACATTTGACAAAAACAAATTATGCAAATGGAAGGTTGATCTTTGTATTTATTGTATCAAAACTAGCCAGATACATGAGCCAATGTATAGAATTTTATGATACATTCCTGATTCTCAGCACACAATTCTCCTGTAAGAAAGCTTATATCGTGTATATGCTATGATTATTACAGGAAATTCCAGAAAAATCAAAGGAAAGTACCGGAGGGCCTTGGGCATTTTGTGGATTGCTTCCGTTGTTTGATCCACCAAGGCACGATAGTGCTGAGACCATCCTCAGAGCACTCAATTTAGGAGTGTGCGTTAAGATGATTACAGGTATATAACTTAATATTAATCGGCTAATGTGCACACATAATAACATGGTTAGTTCTCATATTTATCATGGTTCACCTAATTGGGGAAAGCAGAAACATGTCAAATTTCATTTTACTTTCTTTTTAGAAAACTTCCTACAATCTCTTCTGAGGAATACAAATGGCATAGGCATGGATATTTACGATGAAGTATATGATAACAGGAGAAAAAGTTATAAAACAAAGATTAGAAATATAAAAGAAAAGTGAAACAGAAGAATAACATTAGAAGAACATTCAATGTTCATGTCCATGACATATTTTTCTTTTGAAAAGTAAAAGACTATTTAGGCAGCTAGTAGAACGAGTTCTATTTTAACTTGTTTTATTCCCAGAACAGGTGACCAGTTGGCCATTGCAAAGGAAACAGGCCGACGACTTGGAATGGGAACAAATATGTACCCCTCATTTTCATTGTTTGGTCGTGACAAGGATGAAAATGAAGCTTTACCAGTTGATGAGCTCATTGAAAAAGCAGATGGCTTTGCTGGTGTATTCCCTGGTAATTTCGACCAAGTATAACAACGTTGTTCTATACCTAATTCCCCTTAATTTCAAAACAGGATTGTAGCATCATCCATTCTTCAAGTTTAGAGTAACTTCTCCTTCTGCTTCTGTTTTAGTGCTATAGCTGTTCAAAATCATTTTCTGTTCCATGTCAATTATTCTTCCCATATTATACACAGAACACAAATATGAGATAGTAAAGATCCTGCAAGCGAACGAGCACGTAGTTGGAATGACTGGTGATGGAGTAAATGATGCCCCAGCGCTCAAGAAAGCAGATATTGGTATAGCAGTCGCTGATGCTACTGATGCTGCTAGGAGTGCTTCTGATCTTGTCTTGACTGAGCCTGGCTTAAGTGTGATTGTCAGTGCTGTTTTGACTAGCAGGGCTATATTTCAAAGAATGAAAAATTATACAGTTAAGTCAAATCCACAATTTTGTGTGTTTTCGATACACCTGTCTAGATCTTATTTGCTCTCTTTGCCGTTCTAACTTCATTTAATGGGTTGCTACTCCTAATAATGCAGATTTATGCTGTCTCCATAACCATACGAATTGTGGTAAAGCATCGAGTTCCTGTTAACTGTTTTATTTTTAGCTATTTCGATAGTCTTAACTTTATGATCATATGCGATAAACCTTATGTTTTCTGCAGCTTGGTTTCATGCTTCTGGCACTAATATGGGAATATGACTTTCCTCCATTCATGGTACTGATAATTGCAATCCTAAATGATGGTAAGGTTTTATCCTATGGCTATTTATTTTAGAAGTTCATACTAAACAAGAAAGGCAACTAAGGGAGCACCAAAATCAAAATCTTATATGAATTTATTCGGGGAAGGGGAGTCTTGGCGTAACTGGTAAATTTGTTGCCATGTGACCAGGAGGTCACGGGTTCGAGTCGTGGAAATAGTCTCTTGCAGAAATGCAGGGTAAGGCTGCGTACAATAGACCCTTGTGGTCCGGCTCTTCCCCAGACCCAACGCATAGCGGGAGCTTAGTACACCAGGTTGCCCTTTTTTTTATATGAATTTATTCGGGAAGGACTTCTTGTAATCCTTATTACCACACATAGTTCCTCGCTTCTGTCTGTTTCTCCTTAGACTTACACCTATCTGAAAGCATAGCAAGGTCATGATGCAATTCATATTTTTCTCTGGTTTATTGATAGGTACTATCATGACTATTTCGAAAGATCGCGTTAAACCATCTCCAGGACCCGACAGTTGGAAGCTTAACGAGATTGTTGCAACTGGCATTGTGATTGGCACCTATCTTGCTTTAGTTACTGTGTTGTTTTACTGGCTTGCAGACAGCACTCAATTCTTTGAGGTATCATTATTCTTAGTTTTTCTAACTTAGTTAACTTCAGTTACTTCGTTCAATTACTTAGTTAACTATTTATTACATGTAGACTCACTTCCATGTAAAATCTATAAGTGGAAATACTGAAGAAATCTCAGCAGCCATATATCTGCAAGTCAGTATTATTAGCCAGGCGCTAATATTTGTCACGCGCAGTCAGAGTTGGTCATTTATAGAGAGACCAGCGCTTCTTTTGATGTTTGCATTTGTGGTTGCCCAACTGGTAAGGGCTACCAAATTTATAACTCCCAACTCCATTCATTGTTTGAGTTTAAACATGTTGTTTTTTGTTTGTACAGGCTGCTACCTTGATAGCAGTTTATGCACATATTGAATTCGCGTCAATTAGTGGCATCGGCTGGGGATGGGCAGGAGTCATATGGTTATATAGTCTTATTTTCTATATTCCCTTAGATATAATTAAATTCATTGTTCGTTTTGGTCTGACTGGAGAAGCCTGGAACCTACTTTTTGATAAGGTCAGCAGAAAATTTTTGGATTTCATTGTCATTAGATGCAAAGACTATGATTTCTTAGTTTACAGTCATTCATTTCTCTTAACTTTTTTGATTTGGATAGACTGCTTTTACATCTAAAAAGGACTATGGAAAGGAAGACAGAGAGGCCAAGTGGGTGCTTTCTGTGAGAACTCTACAAGGGGTAATATCACCTGAGTTTGAAACTAAAAGCAGGGGACCTTCTATAATTGCTGAACAAGCTAAGCGTCGAGCAGAAATAACCAGGTCTCCTAAATACATTGTCTTGACAGATCTTATCGGCATCCGGTGTTAACATCAAACCAATGAATGAAAGACAGGTGTCTTGCATACACACATTTCCACTTAGCCATGGTTAAGTGACATGTAGTCTCACCAGGGGCGAAGCTACACTCTAGTAAGGCCCTTCGTCAGAAAATTACACTGGGTATATAGGTAAAATATTAGGTTTTAGAGGTATATAACATAGATTGAACACCTTTTGTCGGGAATTTTTTTACTTCTTTCAAGTTTGGACACACTTAGGGAAATTCCTGGCTTCGCCACTGAGTCTCACGTTAATTTTCAACGACTAAGTTAAATTTCTTGGTTTGGTACAAACACCGGGTGCAGGTAAGGTTTTACTTTCTCTCTATTTGGGACGTTGCGCTTTCAAACTGACAGTTGAATGCACTGCTTGGCTGATCTTCTATGTGTATAAAAAATTTTGCAGGCTAAGAGAGTTGTATACATTGAGAGGTCATATTGAATCAGTAGCAAGACTAAAGAATCTGGACTTTAACAAAATTCAAACGGCTTATACAGTTTGAATCCGCGAGCAACAGATCCCATCTCTTCCTATAACAAACTTATCCAATGATGCTGTCTCGAGAGTAAATCTTATTTCATGCGTTCCACGAGAGACATGTCAAAAGACAATGATGTTCATGATCTTATGTACAAACCATGTCGAGGGTGTTTCTAATTGAGGTTTCTACGAGGGAAGTCAAGATAATCCTGGGACATTGTGTCTTGCTTTTAATTTGTTGTACCACTTTATATGACAGCTAGAACCAAATCAAATCTGTGATAATAAAGCTCCATAAGAAGGGCCATTTTCTGTTTACTAATTCAGTTTCTGAAATTTCATAATCTTTTGGTAGATTTTCAGAAAGAACAGTTTTCTCATTTTATTTTTAAGGCAGGTAACATCCAAAAGGGAATACTGATATATGGATGTAGACCATTTTGAACATTTTAGTTTCAGTTTTAACTGATCACAGATAAGTACTTGTTTCCTGGCTGAAGATTTGTAGAATAAAAACTCAACTGATGCAATTCATCTTCATATTCAAACATATCTAACATGTAATCATTGAAATAAGATTTATTCAATAATGTTACAGGAACAAATCCAATCTACAACCCTTTGAATGTCATCTTATTAATACATTCAGTCGAAAACTCATAACTGGTGCAACAATTCTTGCAATTACAACACATAAAATTGATGTGTAAACAATAACAACAATATGGCCAGTATATTCCCACATGTGGGGTCTAGGATGGGTAGTGATTATACAGACCGTACTCCTACCTTATTAACATATAACATTATTCAAGATAACAAAATCTCTAATGAGTTTATTTTCAAGACATAAATGCTAAAAGAGACCTTCAAAATCAACAACATTTGATATTAGTGCTGCAGTACAAAACTCATAATAAAATCAACCTTATCGATTCATTTCCATCAAGTAATAGTAATTTCTAAAAGGATGACATTTGAATACTTCTCTCCCTTCCAAGTCTTATGGAGTTCACATAATCAACTGGACTGTGAGCAGAAATGCCTGGAACAAAAAGGCCTACAAACCGAAGCAGTACTGAATCCCAACTCTCCTTGTACTCCGATCCATATATGTAACCATTGGTGAAGCTTCTAATAAACTCCCAACCAGCATTCAGATACACTGGTAACACGAATCGCAGCCCAAAAAAGTTCCTGTTTGGTTCTTCATCTAATTTCTGAGAGAGGAAAAGTAAATAAATTTACAGCAGCATTCAGAAGACAAAAAAGGAGATAAATGCAGACAATAAGGCATTGATGTTTACCTGCTCAATGTATAAGCTGTTGTAATACATGCAAATACCAAAATGCTTGTACAGGAATGTTTTATCATCATAAGGTAACCTCGGAACAAGATCATTGCAATAAACAACTCTAAAGTACTTAGGCACTGGATGTTCCAAATGTGCTTCCATAAACTTCCCTAACTGCCTATTCCCGATCCTAGGTTGCCCGTATGTGTATACACCCAATAATCGTTGCATGACTTTCACTTCCTCGTGCATCACTAGCACCGAAGGAAATAGTATAGCCAACGCTCCTCCTAAGCTATGACCTGTAACGACAAATTTAGCATTCTCGTGCTCCTTTAATAAACTTTTGAGTTTGTTTCTAACAGCATAGTAAGCGGTTTTGTTTGGCGACTGCTCTGAGTCGGAGGAGGATTGGTTTGATCCACTGTTTGGATCAACATTCTCTGAATTGGTATATTTTGCATTTTTAACGAAGAGTTGTTCGTGAAACGTGGACGTATTTCCTCTGTTTCCTAAACCCAAAGCCTCTAAAAATCCCATGTGTACTTTTCCCAATTTCGGAATCTCATACCAAGAGTAGTCAAAATCAGTGATCCAATCATCAGCATCAAATGGCTCTGTACCTCTAAAGCTGATCAAAATCAAGTTTGCATCTTTTGGCTTATCGCATAATATAAATACTTGTGTGGACCTCTCTTTCTGGTAATCTGTCCCAATAAACACACTGAGGAAGAGAACAAATATTCATACAATCACAAGTGTTAAATCTTTTGAAAATTAACAATACAACTTGAGTTCTCACCATTCCAGCAGTTGTAAAAATCAACGAAATGCATCTGTTTTGTGGGAAAGAATGTAAACATAAAGCATCATCTTGGATCAGCAAATGTAAAAATAGTACCACAAAAATGGTAAAGAAAATAATAAACAAGCTAAAGTATACCTTCCAGTGAAGATTTACAACATCCCTAACAACTTTTTCATTCTCATAGGCTAACTTTGAAGCCATCATACATAGGTCCATAAGAGGTCTGTGTCCGAAATCAGGTTGATCAATTTCCTCCGTTAAAATTTCAGTCTTGTATAAGTTTATGCGCCCATCTACATGGCCAATACTACTTATGAAAGTTTCAGAACCTCTCTGTGGTATAATCAGCTTTCCTGTTTCCTTGCAACATTTGTACTTTAGAATCAGAATTAGAAAAGCTACTTTTATATCATTGAAAGCAAAATCAGCACCATATGGAACGTGTGATATTTGTTATACAACTCATGAACAAAGATTCTTAACTCTTACTGTAAATCCTCAACTACATAGCGCTATATACATGTAAAATTATATAACAGACACACAAACTAATTCATATATTCATGTAAAGTTTGTGTGTGGGGTGTATAAGTGTATCAATATATCTACATATATTCAATGAGCTTAGCTTCTATACATCAACATTAATGTAAAACATTCTTTTTACGCTATCGGGTCACTACAGATAACTATAATCATGACAAATTACTGTTGAACTAGTTACTTGGAAGAAGGCTACTTGCAGGTACAATTGTCGAATTGTGTGACCATGTTAGAGAGTTACCCATTTTTATTTACTTAATTTTGTCTTCAACACGCCTCATCACGTGCGGGATTGATTCTTAATTTTTATGAGCCAAGCACGTGAAAATTCTTTTTGATATTGGGTGGTGGTGAGACTCGAACCAGGACCTCTCTGTCTACTCTAATACCATGTTGAAATGTGTGGTCACGCGCTTCAACATAAATGAGCCGGTTAAATTGCACTAACCATAAAAACTCTTTATACTCTCAATATATAGTCCGCATTCAACATATACATGCATACCTAAATGTGTACATGTATGTATATATATAAGAGCTTCAAGAAAAAGGAATGAATTGAATGGATATGGAATCATTACCATGTAAGATATTGTAAAGTAAACCAAGAAAGCTGCTGCCATTGAGAGAGAAGAGATTCAGCATAAACTCCAGAAAAAAGCCAGTCCATTCCATTGGCTTGCCAAAAACCTTCAATATCTTCCTCACTAAAATCGACACAAATATAACCCATCTATGATCTGCCACCTCATCGTCGTCGCGCAGTAACTCTTCTTCTTCAACTACATGATCATGATCATCAGTACTATAATATTCAAGAAACTTAGCACCACTTTCTTTATCTCCCCATATGCCGAAGCGTACGAGGTCCCAGATTCCTCCATTTTCGGACTTCACAATCAAGAACCGAACATTCTCTGTAATAGTGGCCATGTGGAGAATTAAACACAGTCTAGTCCAGTCAACTTCTTAATTTTTTGACTGTTCGAAGAAACTAATAACGTACTATTTCTTATGAATTTCTTATGATGATTAAACATGAATTTATGGTACTTCTGTGGAATGTGGATAAGTCAGCAGTCACGTGTAGTAAAAATATTTAATTTATCTTGCATTACAATTTACATATATGCTGATTATTGAAAGTGGAGTGGGTCCCACATTCAGACACATGATTGAGATTAGGGTCCCACCTTCGGATCCTTCCCTGCCGTGGGTAGTTACAACAACAACAAGTAGAGAGGCTGTTTCCAAATGACTATCGGTATCCTTCCCTCCAAGAACTCCCCACCTTGCTCTTGGGGTGACTCGAACTCACAACCTCTTGGTTGGAAGTGAAAGGTGTTTACCATCAGAGCAACTCACCTTGTCTTGCCATGGGTAGTTAAATATAAGATAAAAATTGTTCGACAATAACACACAAAATATATATCGTTTTAATAGGTGAGTACCTCTTTTCTCTTTTTAAAGTATTTTTTGTGCCTCTCCACGCTATGTCAAACGCAAAATCAAGAGAGGAAAATGATCTTCTATAGCCAATAATTTTAGTAGAAAAAAATAACTTTTACAAAAAAAAAAAATGGAATGCTAAGCCCTTTGGTCGTCTTGAATTATTAAAAATATTTTTTTGTTGAAAAGGAAAAAAATAACGTCTATCATTTTTTAGGTAAAAGTTTCTTATTAGGAGTTCTATCTTTTGTAAATATTATTATTTTATATAACAATATTTGATTGGATGCAAAATTAAAAAAGAAAGAAGGATTTTTTATACAAATCAAAGTATTCTTACAGTATGAAATCTTAAATATGCAACGAAATTTCTATACTTATAAGATTAGTATGTCATTAAAAGCTTGTTTCAATGTTTGTTACCAGTTGTATTGTATTGTATTGTTACATTAAATATAATTTTTATTTTAATTGTTATTTAAATTATATTGTATCGTATCGTTAAATCCATCCAACGAAAAGTGTCATTTTTTGGAATGACTGATTTGGTGTGGTCGCATTGTTCCTTTATTTTTTTATCTCATCTTGCCCTCCCATATTATTAAGTAATCTTATTCTATCCTTTACACTACCTTTTTATATAATAATTTCACTTCATACCTTACTTTTTCTTTATAATATTGCAAGTTTTATTTTTCATATTGTTGGTGCATGACATCATGAAACGACGAAAAATAATACAATCTATCTAAATATTGTATATATCAAAACAATATAATAGAATATTGTACGATACGTCATGAAACGATACATAACAACCCTCCAAACAAGCTGTGAACGTATAATAGAAAATTTATAGTTAAAAAATATTTAAATATAAAAAAGGTCATTATTTTTTTAATTATATTATATACCAAAAAAGTGCCATACAAAATTATATATATATATAGAGAGAGAGAGAGAGTGTGTGTACTTGTTTCAGCCAACACTATTGTTGTCAAATATTATTACTCAAAACGTATCGTCAAAAATCTATTATCATTTATATCCTTAGTGAGAACTTACTCAATTAGTATTTATATCAAATCAATACATATATGTAATATGTCTTTGCACATAGACTCTCTCGCTTAATCACGAATAACTAATATACATTCTTGTCTCATTAGTTAAATATTCGATCATAATAAATTAATATACCGGATAAAAGTAAGTTTTTACCGATAAAAAAATATAGTATGAAGAGTGGTGGCAAAATGGATATATAAAAGAATAATTATATATCAATATTATCTGTTAAAATTGGGTTAGATAATGAATTTATTTAAAATAGATCAAATATGAAAAAAATTCATATTATCCACTTAAAAATTGATACTTAATGGATAATCAATGAGTTTTACTTTTACATTTACAAATACTCAAATTGTGGGTTCCTCAAATTTGAAAGGGTGAAAATTCTCTCAAAAGTGATCACATTCAAAAATGCATGAATGATATGAGTATCTATATTATACAACCTTCTAATTATTTGTACCTATAATTTGGATCCGTTTGTCAAAAACAAGAAATTTACACATTTTAATTTACAACACCAAATATTTTATATTATTCTCCCGATTCTTCTTCTGGTGGAATTTTATTTTTTCAATCTGTCCAAAAGAATGACATATTTTAATATTTAAAAAGTTCAATTTTAATCTTTTAATTTTAACCTTTATGGGATAATTTATAGTCATAAAAATATAAATAACTTATTTTAGATTATAAATTTAAAAAGAATTCTTTCTTTCTTAAATTTTATACTTCCTCCGTTTTAAATTAGATAGCATACTTTTTTTATTGGTTCGTTAAAAAAATGACTTCTATAATTTGAAATAATTCAATTTTAAATTCTTCATTTTACTATTAATGAGAGACTTTTATAATCACATAAATATATGGCCCAACAAAATTTTTACACATTAATGTTTTCTTAAAATTCATGTCAAGTCAAATGTTTTTTCTAAATTGAAACAGGAATAACTGTTTACATAAATTGGAAACAGTTGGTGTACCAGACACAGCTACAGCTTTATTGTGAATGGTCGTGAGAAGAACATACAGAAATCCTAGGCAGGTGTGGGCAATATGTTTTATCGAAATAGAATATTTTGGGATTTGGGACAAACGGTTCTTATCTAGCAACCCATGAGGGAATGTCATTGGCCATTACGCAACCTACAACAGCTGATTGCGTTACGCTACAAATAAGGGAAATAACGTAAAATTATTTCTATTATTTGTTTGATAGATTCTTGAATCATCAGTCATACTTTGGGAAGTGCACTAGATTGATTAGATTAGGAGCTCGTTTGGATTAACTAGATGATAAGTTTGAAGTCCTGAAAATTATTTTTAAGTGATGAAACTGATTTTTTGAATAAGTATATACGTGTTTCGATAGGTGTACTTAAACTGATAATAAGTAATTGATGTGTTTGGTAAAAAAATATTGATAAGTTGTTCTTTTATTAAAATAACTAAAATATCCCTAAAAACTTTACAAAAAATTATAAATTAAAAAGTTTCTTTGTAAAGAAAAAGATGAACAACGAATATGAAATGAAAAGAAAGTTAGAAAATTTATATTGGGAATAAATTTTTGTGAATTAAAAAATATTATTAAGGATAAACTAATAAAAACATTGGTCAAACTAAAAGTGCTTATAAGCTAAAAAGCCATAAGTTGGGAGTGACCAACTTATTGTTGGGTTTTTAAACTTAAATGTAGCTTAAAATTATTGGGGTTTTAAGCTTAAATATAACTTAAAAGATGGTGAATGGGAAATGGAGGGAAATTGAAAATATTTGAGTTTTCCTCCTTGACAAAGGGACATTGTTCCATATTGGAAGAGGAAAAGATTTTGATGGGTATATATATACAATTGCACTTTTCTAATTCTTAAAGAGTTAAGAAGAAGGCAAGCCTCGCGCCGTCGTCATCGTTCACTCGGCTACGGCTCGGCTCGGCTCGGATTTGGTCAAATGAACAGTTTGTACCTCTTCGGATTTGAAGAGTTGTACCTCTTCAGTTTGAGCTCAACATTGGCTATAAATACCAGTCCATTCTCTTAAATTTTCCATATGAATTTCTGACTTCTCCCCCTTTCTTCTGCATTGTTTTAACTACAAACAAAGCAACAGTAAGTGTGATTTGCTACCGATCTTTGTATTTGCTGAAACACTGGTGTTTGAAGTATCGCTACACTAGTGTGTAATTCGTTCTATCCTGTGATGAAATAATCCACAACCTTGGGTACTAGGAGGGGATTAAATTCCTTAAGGAAACACTGTGAATTCAGTGGGCTCGGATTAAATTCTTTTTCTTTTACATTTCTGTTTATATGTTATTTTATCTTCTCCAAAATTATTTTACAAATACAGTTTTATAACACTTATAACTTATGGCTGATTTTAATTTATAATCACTTGGCTTATAAACACTTTGAGTATTTACCAAACGCGTAGATAAATCAAAAGGTGTTTATAAGCCAATTTGATTAGCTTATAAGCTTAGCCAAACACCCTGTACATTGAAAAATGAAAAAAGAAGTAACTCTGTTGAAATCACTTGGGATGTTTAGGCCTAGCCCATAAATTCCATCTTTCTGTTATTTAGTTGCTTTGTTTTTTTTTTGTTTTTTTTTTTTTTT
>AWOL01S0106516.1:17855-29078 GCA_000715115.1 Nicotiana otophora | reverse complement strand
TTTGATACTCCAGATCGTGTGATAGAGCTCAAGATAGGAAGCTAATTTCCTCGTCATGTTTCATTTTTTATATGAGTAATTCACGGGTTCGAGTCAGCGAGAAGAGAATGAAAGAACCAGTTGCTAAGGAAAGTGTCCTTGTCCCTATTAATGTTATCTTGCCACCAGATCATGTGGTAAGAGAACCTAAGAAACGAAAGAGGGTTGTTTGTACCAATAAGCTAGAATGTTTGATTTGTAAGAAACACCACTTAAGGGCGTGTTGAATGACTCTTGAAATAAGTTATGATTGTGGAGTCGAGGGGCATCAAGTAAGGTACTGCTCTATCAATCTAAAGTTACCAAGTAAGTCACTCCTTGCTAGATCGTTATGAACACTGCATGATTTTTCCTTGTTGTGTATGTGCACCCATATTGAATAGCTCTCATAAACATGGCCTTTACAAGATGTTGAATCACAAAATATTGCATGTACCTACTCTTTGAATGAGACACACTATTCGTGGATCCACTCTATCACAAATTCTCTTATTTACAACCTCTTGTGGAATTGAGCTATATAATTATGTCCTTGAATTGAATTATAACTCTAGGATAAATACTTCCCACTTGATTTCCTAAATTCTCAACAAGAGACTATACCTGATGACTTTATTACAGAATATTTTGATTCAAATGGATAACAACTGCTCACTTGTGCCTATGCACGCACTACCATAATATTTACCTATGTGGTATCAAATCTAATGTAAAGTAGCCTAGTGTTAAAATCCTTCTTGAGCCACTCTTTTTCTCTCTGGTGTATGTCACTCCTATAGTTTGAACAATCACTTTGTTCCTTTGTATATATTATCATGAATCCCTTTCACCGTCTAGTAACATGAGAGCATATTGATATGAAAGAAAAGTTTATCGTATCTCTAGTCCTCTCATATAGGATCAACTATTGGCAAGGGCTAAGCCGTCAGAATAATAATAATCTCACAAGTGTTCAACTTCTTTTTCAACCTCATGGGTTTGTGGCATAGATTTCTTGTGTCAACTATTATTAAGAGCTTAATGCAACTTCGTGTATCTTGAAACCCATCTCACATTCAGAGTATTAGAATATTCTCATTTCGACTTAAACTGATTTTTTTCCTATATTCCAAGAGGCGACTAGTGTCACATACTTGGCCATCTCTCTTTGAGGCCTATTATTGCCGAACAAGGCACATATGAAATGAAACAATTGTTATTGTCCTTTTCATGACTCATTTTTTTAAATCTCATAATCATCAACATGGTCCCTACATTATCAATGCCTACTAGGCAACTCTATGCCTCATTTGTCGAATCAATGATGTCATCACAATGATTAACTATGCCAACGCTATTGGTAGTAACCTTCATGTCCTCTTAGGATATAACCTCCTGAAATGTTGTGCTCAGCATATTGATGGATTCTTAAATAATTCCAGCCCAATCTCGAACCTCGTTGTTCCTATTTATAGTAAATCTGTGGGGGTTAAAGGTTCAAACATGTCAAAGAAGAAGCATCATCCCGTGATCAAATATATTGGATAGAAAAGTTTATGGTCATATTCATGCTAGCACATCTTAGAGTAATTGTTGGAGGTCGCCAAAGGTTTAGTTTGGGTGTTTGGCGTAGTGATTTGGAGTTAAAGAAATTGAACGGGTTATTATCAAGATTTTCTCTATGAATATATTGGCCGAATTGTTAAGGAAGGTAAGGTATGTGTAGTCACATTAGGCCTTATGAAATCTTGAAGGAAATATTCCAAACTATGAGTATGATATTTCCCTATTATTGTCCTCCATGTACCCGGAGTTTCATGTGTCTATGTCTAAGAAGGTAGTTGGAAATCCTTTGTTTATCGTTCTTGTGGAAGCTAGTAAAGGTGAAGTTAATGGATAATCAGCTTATCAGGGGTATCTATTTGTCATCCTTGTTAGATAAGTTTGGGAGTTGAGATTGCCTCCGTTAATGTGTTATGGCGAATTCTGTGAGTCGAAAAGGTCACCTTGAAGGCCGAAAGCGTTGTGGAAAGAAAATATTTTTGCTTGATTGTATAGCAATTGGTTTTGATTTGAAAGGTACTTTCTAGGTGTTATGATTTAAAATTGTGCAGTTCATGTCTAGATATCACTATTGATAATATAATGCTTGTAATGTTGAGATTAGTGTTGTCGATATACATTGTGATGCTTTGTGGAGTTGTGTATGTGTTGATAGGGTGATTTTGGTGATTCTCTGGCAGGTGGATAGGCCTAGTTATAGGGAAAACTCTGTCGAAATTTTTAAGAATTTGTAAAGATAGCCAAATTTAAGGGCCATAAGTAAGTTGAGATTTTGAAAAGGAGGTATGAGACTCATGTAGTCATAAGTGCCTATGCATAATGATTGGAGGTAAAAGGATGGTAACTCTATTCTTAGAAGTGACTTGTAAAACATTCGACGACGAATATTCTTAAGTAGGGGAGAATGTAACACCTCGAAAAATTTCGAAGTACTTGAGCACTAGTAAGAAAGTTGATGTACGCTCATTATATTATTTTGTGTGCAGACAAGGACTATTAATATAATGGATATCAATTGGATATGATAATAAGTGTACGAAGTATATTATAAGTGATGTGGGATCTAAGGAGAGCCGTAAGTCCAAGTCAAGTTGAAAATTTTATGATAGACTAAAGTTTCAAATGGGTACGCATAAGACCAAACTTTGAACGAGCATATCTATATATATATATATATAAGGATATATGTGATGATATACCTATCAAATGAAATATCTTCGAGTCTAGTTTCTAACGCTTGAAGTCGTTCGTCATTTGAACGCTCCTACAAGAAGTTATGACCAAATTACCAAAGACTGTCAGAAGGCGATTCTGCGGCCAATTCTGCGAACGCAGAACCATTATGCGATCGCAGAAGTTTTTATGCAACCGCAAAACTGGTCGCAGACCTGTCTATTGAAGCCCATTTCTGGGCATCAGTTTTGCGATGCATTGTGCGACCTGCATACCAATTGTGCGGTCCATTATGCGACCGCAGACCTGATTTCTGAGGGTTAATTTTGTTATTTTCATAACCCGACCCCATTTTGATAAATAGCCTTTGGGGCTTATTTTAGGGTATTTTTCTGAGGGTTTTAGAGAGAGGTAAGATCATTTTAGATATAGAAGGAGGAAACCTAGCATTCTAATCATCTAATCTTTTACCAAACTTCAAGAATCAAGGAAGCCAATCACAAGATCTTCATCTAAGAGATAAGATTCAAACTCCTAATCTTCAATTTCGAGTTTGACGTAAAAGATGGGTGATTGGGAGTATGATTCTTGGGTGTAAGAGTATTATGTATATATGCTTGTACCAATAAGGTTTGTGGGAAGATTGTTGAGCTCAAATAAGTAAAGATTGGGTTGTGGAATGAAGGAAATCTTGTAGAAGAACCTTATAGCCAAATTTGCACACCTAGTGTTTGATAAAATGCTCAAATGAGCTGAAATCACGAATATCTTCCTAATTTGTATTCAATTTTGCTATGTCTCAAAATAGATTGGGATTGCTAGAATTTCTAGAATGTTGTAGTAATTTAAGAAAAGCTCAAAGCAAGGTATGTTGGCTAAACTACTCTCTTAGAATTGAATTCCATGATGTTCCCGCAAGTTTCAAGTATAGTTGTCCCCAATACATTCGATCCCGAATAAGCAAAGTTATGAGAATTATGTATTCAAAACGTGTTCCGAATGTTCCTAGCACATTATGTTATCTTTTGGGAATGTGTTCGAGAATGATATGTGTATTAAAATGTTATATCTTTGAGTTGTGTTTCAAATAAAGGCTATGATGCCAAATTGTATGAGAAAACACAATATGCTTAAGACTCTTAACTGCTCATATGTATACCTAAAGTCTTGATTGGAAATGTCTTATTGTTGATAATCTATAAAGATGGTTGGAAGTAAAATAAGTGAATTGGGGATATAAAGTGTGGCCAATGTGCCAAGGGTTAAAGTTATACTTGTGGCCAATGGTGTCAATGAAGTGAGATGATGTGATAAAGAATATGAAGTGAGCCTCGAATCAACTGTTTTAAAAATAATTTCAAAAATAGAATTGCCTAAAAGTTTTTGTACTAAATGCATGCCCATAAGTGGCTACTTTAACTAATGCTTTGCTTTATAAATATATCCAGTGTGATTCGAGTTCTTACATACTCATGTGTTAAAATTGTACATTGTCATTTCTGGGGAACAGGATTGCAAGAATAAACGGTGTATTGATTTTTTATGATTTTGATGTGTATTTCTATTGTTGGTTGGTATGCCCCATTCTTTGAGAAGAAACCATTTGTGTTTAAAGTTCCCATTACAAATGGATTTGAAGTATATGATTTTTGAAATATTCTATATGTTGATATTTGATGGTGATCTTTGAAATTGAAAGAGGTTAAAGTGTGGAATATGAAATATGTCATCGTGCCAAGAATAAAGAATCTTGTGAATGGGCAAATGAGCCAAGGAAATATTATTATTGTGAGTGACTGGAAATACTTATGAGGATTTATACAAAGTGAAAGAGGTTGAGGTGACTACAACTGTATTTATGTTACCTTTGTGTGCAATCAAATAAAAAAATATTTTTAGGAGCTTCATTAGCTAAACCGAGGAAGGGTGGGTCATAAAACCCACACATGAACTACACGTGTCGGTGTAGGGATGGTGTGATTATTCCTCTTTTTGGGATTCAATTGAAATATTGGTGAAATTGTGATATTATTTCCCTTAATTGTGATGAAATTGGTAATAATTATGGATTGGAAAAGTCAACCCACACGGCATATATGGAAAGGCGGCCTAGCTGATCGAGTGGAGATCAGACGCCATGTTGCACACATGGTGGTACTTCTCTTGGTAACAACTTTCTTTCGCATCACATGTCAATCCACATTATTCGTGGGGAGATGGCCTAGCCGATCGGGCGTGATCGGACTCCGTATTAACAAAGACGGTGGTATATCGGTGCTAATGACCTCCCAACTAAAATTTGTATATGAAGTTCGTATTTTGAAAATTATTATGTTTTAACTGGACATTTGTATATTGTTGATTGTGACTTGTTATTTCTATGTGTTACTTTTTCTTATATGGGCATTTTATTTTGAAAGAGGACTATTACCTAAACATACTAGTTCTATTTGACGGTACTAACGTCCCTTTTGCCGGGGGCGCTGCATCTTTAATGGATGCAGGTGGTTCTACAGCAGACGGCATTGATCAGTGACAACAATACACTCTTTTTAGCTGATTTGGTGAGCCCCACTTCATTTCGGGGTCATGTATCTTTTGTTTCTCATGTACTGTGTTTTGAGGTATAGTCGGGGTCTTGTTGCCGGTATTTTCAGATTCTATTATAGTTAGAGGCTCCGTAGACAGGTTGTGGGTTGTGGTTGATGTTGGGAATTGAACTAGAAATATTGGTATTTGGAAATCATGTTTCACATTAATTCTATAAACTCGTAATATTTTGGAAATTATGAATGAAGCTGCTAATGGGAATGAAATGAAAGTTATTAATGAAATCTTTTCAGTGTTTGATTAATGGAGTACATCTTCTCTTTATTCATGGATGAGTTTGGGTAGAAGAAAATCTAACAGATTTGCTCGGCCGGGTTCTCTCAGTTGAGCGCCGGTCGCGCTCCCCGAGTTTGGGGCGTGACAATTTTCCTCTCATTTTTTTGAAATTTTATTTATGATATTATTTGAACTTTAAAGTTTGAACTTTGAACAATTGACGTTTCTTCGTGATAACATCGGAGTTACAAAATTCAATTTCAAGACTTCAAAAATCATCAAGTGTTCAATTTATTGCGGAATTCGATGCACTCGCTCCAACTCTTTCTCTTATTTACTATTTTATTTGCATATTTAATTTTTATTAGTAGTTAAATTTTCACAATATGTTTAATGATTCAAAAAGTATTTGTAATAAGGTTAGTAATCAGGGTAATCGAAAAAATAGAAAAAGAGGTATTACTTCAACTTCTAGTAGTAATTTAAATGACTATACACATGTTTCTAAAACATCTCCTGGTAATAATATAGATTATGAACAATTACATGAGGATTTCGGTATAGAGATAATGAATTAGAAATTAAAGATGAGATACCACTTACACCTAGTAGTGTTAGAGTTGGTAGCAGGGGTGGTGGTCGTGACGCTAGTAGTAGAGCACGTGTGGCCTCGACTAGTAATCGAAGAAGGAGAAGTAAAGTTTAGAAATATTTTGAGAAAATAGAGTTAGATGCAAAATTTGTAAAGATGATTTTAAACATAAGACTGGAAGATGTTTAGGGGGGTCTAGGACACTTAGTAGACATATGAGAATTACTCATCCTATAGAATGAGGCTCTGATTTAGATGAAAATCAAGGAACTCTAAACCCTAGTACTGGAGGACTTATGAAATATGTTAAAATGAAGGATCGTGAGGAGTTAGCAAAAATGATTGCTTTGGGTTGTCTACCTTTTCTTTTGCTTCTTCATCATATCTTATTATGTATATTCAAAGGATTTATAATCCTTTATTTAAAGGTATCCCTAAAAGTATTTGTAGATCTGATATCTTTAGACTTCATGAACAATATTAGACATACATACGTTATTTGTTTGACCACCTTCCTTGTAGAGTTTCTCTAACTTCTGATATTGGCCATGCTATTAATGAAAATGATTATTTGACAATTACATGTCATTGGATAGATAATAATTATTGTATGCAAAAATGTATTATTGCTTTTAAATATGATGAAGATCAAAGTCATATTGCTATTTTTATAAGTACTACTATTTGCGAAATTGTTGAATTTTATAATCTTAATAAAAAAGTATTGTGTATGTCTTTTGATAATGCTTCTAACAATAATGCCGATATTTCAATATTAAAACTGCATTTGAAACCACCACTTGACGAAATTTTTCATGTTATGTGTGCATGTCATATTTATAATTTAATTGTTAAAAGTGGCCTTGATTTATTTTCAACTGAGATTACTCATGTTAGAAGAGCAGTTGGTGTTATTCAAGGAAATAATAGACAATCTAGAATTAGAGAATTTAAGACTAAGTGTACCGAGCATAACCTTAGCCCCAGATTCATGCCAGATGAAATTGTTACTAGATGGAATTATACATACTTATTTTTAAAATGTTGCTATAAATATAGATTTCCGATAACTGAAGTTGCTAATGCGCATTGTACTGATCCAAACCGTATGTTAACAACTAATACTTGAGAGGCCATTAATGATATTGTTAAATTTTTACATAAATTTTATACATCTACGGTTGAGTTTTCAGGAGTATATTACCCTACTGTTACTATGGTTTTAGTATATATAGTTAAAATTTCTTTTCTACTCTCTGAATTTAAGAAGAAAGAAAAATATAAGGATGCTGTTAAAAATTGCAAGCAAAATTCAAAACACATTTCTTTCCAATTCCTCCGATTTACTTAATTGGTGTTGTTTTAAATCCTTCTAATAAGATGTCCAATTGTCACCAATTAATCAATTCTTAATATACTTATATGGAGATTGGACCAACTGAAACCCTAGATATATATTGTTGTATGAATAAGCTGAATGATTATTTATAACAATTATATAATTATTATGCAAATTAATTGATGATGATGCTATTAATGTAAGCAATATCAATCCCACTATGCATTGTACTACTTCTACTGCATCTACTACTATGGATGAAGATGAAGGCATTGATGGTTATAATTTGGTCTATATTTTCTTCTACTCAATCTAGTAGCAGGAAAATTGATGAACTTCAATTCTACTTGCAAAAGCAAACAGAGCCTCGCACAAAGGAATTTTCACCATTGGGATGGAGGCATGAGAATGAAAAGCAATTTCCTGTTCTTTTCGCTATGGCTCGGGACGTGCTGAATGTACCAATTTCAACTGTTGCATCAGAGAGTACATTTAGTCAAGCACGACAACAACTAGGAGACACCCGTCACTCATTGGGAAGCAATGCTTTGAAAGTTTTAGTATGTTAGGAGATTGGATTAGATCAGAACGAAGAAATTAGGGACGTGAAGATGTTGATAAACCAGAAGATGGGAAACTTGGAGATATATTAACACATGGTAACCCATCTGAATTTAACATTCCAGAAGATGGTCAAGAAGTTCATATTGATTATGAAGAACTTACTAAGGCAATGCAAAACCTTTAAAGTTCTTGATTTATATTTAATAATTAAACTTTTAATTTACTCTTTTTTCTTTAATTTAGTTGTTGTAAAATATAAACTTTAATTTGCAAGTTTGAATTAAAAAAAGAACTTGCAAATTATAAGTTCAATTTTTTTTCATCTTCATTGCATTCTATTATCTTAAATTCTTAATGAAATATTTAAATATAAGGATTTTAAAGCCTTTGAAATTTATTCAAACGCTCTTTTTATAAGATTGTTTTTATGTTTTTTATTTTTATTTTATCTTAATATAAATTATGGTAGTTATACAAAATACAAAAAAAAACGGCCCGGTCCCTTAAGCCCGGAACTGTTCCGGTTCAATAATTCACCAGAGGGGCAAGGAACCGGTAAAATCGGTACTAAAAAACCGGTAACCGGCCCGCGCGATCCGGAGACCGGCCGATCTCCTTTTCCAATAGACCGGACCGGCCCTTGACACCTTTAAATTATATAAACTCTTTCTCTGTACAGCAATCTTAGTCAATCCAAATGTTGTATAGAAGCTTCAGTGTTTTCCACATGTCATCTTTTCTGAGTGTGGCAATTTCATGGGTGGTAACTGAGAAAATTGTGAAATAATTTTGTAGGTGATACTTAAAAATTTAATGGGGTCAGTATTAAAAGAAAGCTGCTATTTTCCGACTGAAAAATTCCAACCGAAATGAAGTCTAAATTTCCGACCATTTCGGTCCGAAATATAATTAAAATTATATTTTCATTATAATGGCAATGAAGAGGCACGTCTCAGTCACTTTCAAACGAAGAAAAATAAAGGCAAAAAAGTCTTTCTAACTAAGAATGACTATTTTTTAATTACATATAAACAATGGCTAAACATATAAAAAACTTTATCTCCTATAGCAAAGTTTTACACCCTATTTATTATTAATAAAAATCTTTTTAAAATATTATTTTCTATAGCTACCTTTTATTTTTTATAGCAAAATATATATTTATGGTATACACTGCCGTTAAGGCATTAAATACGTTGTCTAATATTTTTCTCTCTCATTCTTTCAGTTATTCTCTCCCAAAATCACCGCACAACATATCTTATCTCTCTTTCTCCACGATCTCTCTCTCACATCAAATTTGTCTTTCCCGTTGTTGAACCACGATTCTCTCACATCGTCATTGTCTCTCTCAATTTTCAACTTTTTTGCTCCAAAATATTATGGTAAGTGTTAAAGTTTTTTTTGGCCGATTAAATCTTCTTCTTTTTCTCTTCACTTATTTTTTTTAAATATTCACCATTGTTAGGTTTTCAGCATAAAACTTGAAATTTCCTCTTCAATGACTGATTTAACAACTCCGAAGAGGGTTACCCGAGGTATACCCACTAAAGCACTCAATTTAGATGGTCCATCTTTCGATTTGCAAATCACTCGAGAGGAACCTATATTTGAAGGTTCATCAGCAACCATTGAAGCCGAAAAGAGAACAAAAATAAGCAATGACCCTATGAAACAAGGTTAAAATGCGAAATCTTCGAAAAAATCAACATTTCTTGGTGTGGAAAAGAGAAGAAAACTTATTTGATGATGCTTCTGAGAGCAAGGGAAAAGAGGTCGCTAAAGGAAGTAGCTCGGAAATACAGAATGACAAGGTAATTGTAGATGTATATTCGAGTCCGCATACATTAATTTTTAGTTTGTATAGTGGTTTTCTCTTCTTGTATTTAGATGTATTTATATGTATTCGATATGGCATACACTGATTTTTATTTTGTACAGTGATTTTTTACTATTGTATTTAGATGTATTTATATGTATTTGAGTTCATACAATAACATTTTTAAATACATTGTTAGTTCTATTATTTTGATGTTATTCATCAATTAGTTATGTATTCAATCATAATTGTATCCATCTGTATTTTCAACCTAACTGTCTTCATCTGTATTTAAAACAATAGTTATTGCCATAACTCACAGTTTTTGTTGTAATTATCAGTGTATTATGTTGTATTCATGAATGAGTTGTGTATTCAACCTAACTGCATTTATCTGTATTTTCAACCATATATTTTATCTTTTTAGCTGTTTTTTGTATGCATGAAATAAAACTCTTTGTTAAACACCCGCCTATTTTATCACCGCATATCAGTTCCTACACTAACACCGACATAATCTCCTACCTCAAAGAAAAGCTTACTCCAGATCAGTACAAACTATTTAGTACTACTTGTTTTGGAGGATTCCTCGATATGAAACACTGTGAGATTCAACATCAATTGTACAGGTGCTTCATAGTTCTGCACCTGGAAGAAAGTCCTATTGATTTATTTTTAATACATGTGAATGATACAACATTATGCTTTTCAATCAGAAAGTTGTAGACATGTAATTTTTGACCTCCCCGAGATTTTTACACCTTTTAGTGCTTAAATATGTATTTTTAGTTCTAATATTGTTACTTTGCCTATTTTTGACCTTTTGCTTTATTTTCTCTTAAAATGAAAACTACAAAAACTATTTTTCTTTATTTTAGCTAATTAGTATTTCCCTAGCAATTTTTAGCGTATCTTACTTTGGATAAAATTGAAAAATCACAAAAGGGTCACAATTTTAGATATTAGATGTGTTTCATTTGCAAAAGAAAATTCACAAAAAATATATTTTTCTTCCAATTTGTAACATTAGTTCTTAGTAGATTATTATATTTTTCTAGTTTTAAAATATTAGTGTAGTATTTTTTAATTTTAGTTTATCTTATAAAGAAAATCAAAATTACCCTTCGGGGTTGGGGTAAGGTTTGCGTACATACTATCCTCCCCAGATCACATACGTGGGATTATAGTGAGTGGTTGTTGTTGTTGTTGTTAAAAAAAATCAAAAAGAAAAAGTAAGCCAAGAATGAATCATACCCTCCCTAGACTCCACTAATGAGATTATATTGAGTCGTTGTTTGTCACAAAGTGACACATAGACTCTCATTCAGC
>AWOL01S0106511.1:0-10133 GCA_000715115.1 Nicotiana otophora | reverse complement strand
AAACTGAGTAATACCTTCTCTTCAACCATGTAGGCAACATCACGAACCTTCCGATTACCTTAGCTCTTCCATTTATACAGTGCCGTGCGAACCCGATCCTGAATCAACATGACCATTTCCAAGGCATCCTTAACGACATCAGTGCCTAACAACCTAGCCTCCCCCCGCTCAAACAACCCAACTGGAGATCGACACTGCATCCCATATAAGGCCTCATAAGGAGCCATCTAAATGCTTAATTGGTAGCTGTTATTGTAGGAAAACTCTGCAAGAAGTAGAAAGTGATCCAAACAACCCCCGAAACCCATAACACAAGCGCATATCGTATCCTCCAATATCTTAATGGTGTGCTCAGACTCTCCGTTCGTCTGAGGGTGGAATGTTGTACTGAACTCAACTCGTATGCCAAACTCTCACTGCCCTGCTCTCCAAAACTGCAATGTGAACTACGTGCCTATGTCAGAAATAATTGACATTGGCACACCATGAATACGAACAATCTCGCGGATATAGATCTTAGCCAACCGCTCAAATGAATAGGTAGTCACCACCGGAATGAAATGTGTAGACTCAGTCAAACGGTCCATAAACATCCAAATAGCATCGAATGTTTTCAAGGTTGGTGGGAGCCCAACAATGCAGTTCATGGTAATACGCTCCCAATTCCACTCAGAAATCTCATGCCTTTGAAGCAAACCGTCATGCCTTTAATGTTCATACATCACCTGCTAACAGTTCAAGCACAGAGCTACAAACTCCACTATATCTTTCTTCATTCTCCACCAATTATTCTGCCCCAAGTCTTGATACCTCTTCGTGGCACCCGGATGAATGGAATACCATAAAATGTGGGCCTCCTAAAGAATTAACTCACATAACATATCCACATTGGGAACATAAATCCAACCCTACATCCGCAACACCCCATCATCTCGAGTAGAAACCTCCTTGGCATCACCGTGTCTACAGGGACAAGCAATGGGGGACGTCATATTGACACTTTTTGATGCAATCATATAAGGTAGAGCGAGAAGCCACGCATGCTAGAACTCGTCTAGGCTCCGAAACATCTAACCTCACAAACTTATTGGCCAAGACCTGAACAACTAATGCAAGTAGTCTGTCACCAATAAGAATATATGCAAGGCTACCCATACTCACCGACTTTCTACTCAAGGCATCAGCCGCCACTTTGGCCTTCCCAAAATTATACAAAATGGTAATATCATAGTCTTCTAATAGCACCAACCATCTTCACTGCCTCAAGTATAGATCCCTTTCCTTGAACAAGTGGTGTAAACACCGATGATCTGTAAATACCTCATAGGACACACCGTAGAGATAATGCCTCCAAATCATCAATGCATGGACAGTGGCTGCAAACTTTAAATCATGAACGGGGTAGTTCTTCTCATGGGGCTTCAACTGGCATGANAAGCCATCTAAATGCTTAATTGGTAGCTGTTATTGTAGGAAAACTCTGCAAGAAGTAGAAAGTGATCCAAACAACCCCCGAAACCCATAACACAAGCGCATATCGTATCCTCCAATATCTTAATGGTGTGCTCAGACTCTCCGTTCGTCTGAGGGTGGAATGTTGTACTGAACTCAACTCGTATGCCAAACTCTCACTGCCCTGCTCTCCAAAACTGCAATGTGAACTACGTGCCTATGTCAGAAATAATTGACATTGGCACACCATGAATACGAACAATCTCGCGGATATAGATCTTAGCCAACCGCTCAAATGAATAGGTAGTCACCACCGGAATGAAATGTGTAGACTCAGTCAAACGGTCCATAAACATCCAAATAGCATCGAATGTTTTCAAGGTTGGTGGGAGCCCAACAATGCAGTTCATGGTAATACGCTCCCAATTCCACTCAGAAATCTCATGCCTTTGAAGCAAACCGTCATGCCTTTAATGTTCATACATCACCTGCTAACAGTTCAAGCACAGAGCTACAAACTCCACTATATCTTTCTTCATTCTCCACCAATTATTCTGCCCCAAGTCTTGATACCTCTTCGTGGCACCCGGATGAATGGAATACCATAAAATGTGGGCCTCCTAAAGAATTAACTCACATAACATATCCACATTGGGAACATAAATCCAACCCTACATCCGCAACACCCCATCATCTCGAGTAGAAACCTCCTTGGCATCACCGTGTCTACAGGGACAAGCAATGGGGGACGTCATATTGACACTTTTTGATGCAATCATATAAGGTAGAGCGAGAAGCCACGCATGCTAGAACTCGTCTAGGCTCCGAAACATCTAACCTCACAAACTTATTGGCCAAGACCTGAACAACTAATGCAAGTAGTCTGTCACCAATAAGAATATATGCAAGGCTACCCATACTCACCGACTTTCTACTCAAGGCATCAGCCGCCACTTTGGCCTTCCCAAAATTATACAAAATGGTAATATCATAGTCTTCTAATAGCACCAACCATCTTCACTGCCTCAAGTATAGATCCCTTTCCTTGAACAAGTGGTGTAAACACCGATGATCTGTAAATACCTCACAGGACACACCGTAGAGATAATGCCTCCAAATCATCAATGCATGGACAGTGGCTGCAAACTTTAAATCATGAACGGGGTAGTTCTTCTCATGGGGCTTCAACTGGCATGAAGCACAAGCAATTACTCTACCCTCCTGCATCTAGAAACACCTAATACCAATTTGAGAAGCATCACAATACACTATATATGAACCAAATACTGACGTCAAATATAGAATTGGAGTTGTGGTCAAGGCAGTCTTGAGCTTCTGAAAGCTCTCCTCACACTTGAATAGGGCACCTTTCTAGGTCAACATAGTCAAAGGTACAACAATGGACGAGAAACCTCCACGAAGCGGTGATAATATTCGGCTAAGCCAGGAAAACTCTTAATCTTAATAGCTTAAGATGGTTTGGGCCAACTCTAGACTTCCTCAATCTACGTTCGATCTACCTTGATCCCCTCACTAGACACCACGTTCTCCAAGAACGCTATAGAACCCAGCCAAAACTCACAATCAGAGAATTTAGAATAACACGTCTTCTCCCTCAACATCTATAGTACAATCCTCAGATGCTGCCCATGCTCCTCTTAGTTACTATAGTATACCAATATACCATCAATGAATACTATGACAAAAGAATCAAGATATTGCTGGAATACACTGTGCATCAGATGCATGAATGCTGCTGGATCAATTATCAGACCAAAAGACGTCACAAGGAACTCGTAGTGATCATAGCAGGTCCTGGATGCCGCCTTCAGAATATCAAAGTCCTGAATCTTCAATTGGTGATACCTAGACCTCAAATTAATCTTAGAGAACACTCTACATCCCTGAAGCTGGTCAAATAAGTCATCAATACACGACAAAGGATACTTGTTCTTAATTGTAACTTTGTTCAACTTCCTATAATCAATGCACATCTGCATAGTACCATCCTTCTTCTTCAAAAAAAAGAACTGGTGCACCCTATGGTGACACACTAGGCTTAACGAACCCCTTATCAAGAAGCTCCTGAAGCTGCTCTTTCAATTCTTTCAACTCTGTTAGTGCCATACAATACAGAGGTGATCATGGCATTGACTCTCTACTCAATCCTAGGCAATCCTGGCATCGCTAGTAGAACGGTCTTAGTTTGCCAATCCATAATAGAATTACATGGTGACAACCAATCCATGTCTAGAATCACGTCAAAACTAACCATACTAAGCAGTAAAAGATCAAATCTCATTTCCAAACCTCAAAAATCAGCACCCATAACCGATATACATGGTCCACAACAATATAATCACCCACCGGCTTAGACATATAAACATGTGAAACTAGGCAATCACGTGGCATATCCAAATAACGAGCAAAATACGATGATACATATGAATAAGTGGCACCAGAGTCAAATAATATGGAATCATCCCTGTGGCACACTGAAATAATACATGTGATCATTGCATCTGAAGCAACAACCTCTGGCATGGTGGGAAAAGCATAGCATCCAGCTTGACCACCACCTGATCGACCTCCCCCTTTAGGGCGACATCTAGCTGCCTGAACCCCACCCGAGCTGGCTGAGCGGGTGGTAAAGTAACTCGTGTGGAAGTCATAGACTGACCCCTCAGCTAAACCGGACCTCCCAAAAGATGGTGATAATACATCCTCATATGTCCAATCTCTCCACACACAAAGCAACTTTGATCAGTCAATGGCGGTAGGGACTGAATCGGACCTCGAGAACCAGAATAACTGCTATAAAGACCTGGTACAGATGAACCCTTAACTGATGGATCATGTGATGAACTCAAAAGTGAGAGGGAACTAAGAGATTACAGACTCTGACGAGCACCGTATGAACCATGGCTAGCTGATGCACCACGATAAACCAGATGAGCCCTCTGAGCAGGCTTATAAGGATAACCCCTACTGTTGTGGGGACTATCCTACGGATGAGGCACTGCTGAAACTACCCAAACCAAGAGGCCTCTTGGCCTCACTCTCCTCACGCTCCTAACTAAGAACCTGCTCTAGGCGTCTAGCAGTATCAACCACACTGTCAAACCTCATACCTGACGTAGTCTCCCAAGTCATGACGAAGCACAGGCCATAGTTGAGGCCATCAATGAACCTCCTGAAAATCTCATCTCATACTAAGTCACTGACATACTCTCTTGGCGTGGATGTTCAAACATCCTATGCAACTCCTCTTTGCGAGTCTGTGGAAAAACTTCTATAAGAGGAGAACTGAGAACTCATGCAACGTAAGTGGTGCAGCGCCAGCTGGCCTACTCAACCCACTGGCCTCCCACCATCTGTAGGTTGCCCCCGTTAGCTGAAAAGTAGTGAATGAAACTACAGTGGTCTCCAAAATACCTACCATGCGAAGGATCCACTGACACTTGTCTATAAAATCCCGAGCATCCTCTGACTCGGTCCCACTGAACCTTGGAGGCTTAAGCCTCCCAAACCACTAGAATATGTTCTATTCCTCATTCAACCTGGTCCCGAGCAGCTGTAACCGGCTGGGCTGCTAGTACCCCAAATGTCTGGAATCCATGAACTGCTCTAGAGTATGGGCAGTGGGAGTCTGAGCACCACCCCGGCCTAAGTGGCTGGTATGGCCGGAATAATCAATATCTGGCCAAATCGTCCTAAAGGTTTGGAATCACCATGGGCACAACTACGAGCTTCACCTCGGCCGCTACCGCTAGACTGTCTCTCGTGACCCTAGCTGGTGGTACTGGTGGCCGTCTGCCCGATCTGGTTGCATGTGTACTCACCATCTGCGAGAGAATAGAATAATAAAAGTTTAGTTTCAGAATCAATAAATCTACATGACAAGAATACAAGAAAGTGAAGTTTCCTAATGGTTCGATAGCCTCTGGAAGATAAGTATAGACGTCTCCGTACCGATCCGGAAGACTCTGTTAAACATATTCATGACACATGAGACCTAAGTAACCTAGTGCTCTAATACCAACTTGTCACGGCCAAAAATCCCAACCTGTCATGATGGCGCCTAACACATTACTAGGCAAGCCGATAATTACATAACAACTACGCATTGAGTTAAAAAACATGGTTTAATAAGTTCAAAAGTGGAAAGTCTCATAGCTAACTGATAAAAACGACTCCAACTCAACTACAACAAATCCCAAAATCCTGGAGTCACCGAGTACATGAGCTATTAATGTCAACATAGTCTAAAACTCTAGTACAACACTTTGAGAAAATAGAATAATACTGAAATAAAATGAGAAGAAGGAGAGTCAATGTCGGTGGGCGTCATTGCAACTACCTCAAGGTCTCTAAACATGTACTATCACTACTTTAGCAACCACTGTGTCCATATGTACCTGGATCTGCACACGAAGTACAACGTTTAGTATGAGTACAACCGACCCAATGTACTCAGTAACTAATAGGACTAACCTTGGGCGGAAAGCAGTGCTAGCTTAGAAAGATAAAGTTTGAATCAAAATAATGACAACACAAATATAATAAGATAATGACAGTAATAATGCATAGAACTTCCATATTCAGCTTGTACACAGCACATAAATTTTGCATGCTTTCAAGTTCAACAATTTCTACTTGCATGAGGAATGTTACATCTCAATGCCTACATATCAAATACGCATGTCAAATGTAATGCATCATAGTGATAATCCCAGGTACTCACACTCTTAGAGTACTTAATCTGGCTGTCGTAAACTCCCACTCATCACAAACCAATCACTCGGCACTGCACGGGTGCCTCCTCAAATCCCAAATCTTACTCTCCAATCCCTAGTCCAAAATCCCCCAAATTACACTTTAAAAATACATAATCTAGAACAAGTGTATTGTGTAAGAAAAATAGATACAACGATTATGATATTCCAACAAGTCGAAGCCTTAAAACACATCAAACAACATCGAAAATACGAATCTCACCCCAATTCAAGCCTAATGAACTATTAAACTTCCAACTTCTAAAACCAATGCCGAAACACACCAAACCAACTCTGATTGACCTCAAATAGATTTAGAAATGACACAACAGACCAATTTAAACTCCCGAAACACAAATCTTAGCCCGGTATCAACAAAGACAACTCTCGATCAAACTTCTCAACTTCCAAACTTTCAACTTTCCAAACCTTCAATTTTTGCCAATTCAAGCCAAAACAGCCTACGGACCTCAAAATAATATCCAGACACACTCCTATGTTCAAAATCACCATACAAAGCTATTAGAACCATCAAAACTCCATTTTGGAGTCGTTTACTTATAAACAAACATATGGTCAACTTTTTCAACTTATGCTTCAGGCCTTGGGACTATGTGTCCCAATTCATTGTGAAACATCCCCAGAACCAAACAAACCACCGTAATAAGTCACATAACCACAAATGAACATAGAATAAAAAATAAATAGGGGAACATGGCTATAATTGTAAGGCCCCATAAAATTTCGCTAAGGGATCTAAGGTTTTGTGGTCCTGAGGTACGCTGATGTGTTTGAAAATTATAGAAAACGAATCATGGTATGGAATATTTGGGTTGTACAATGCATTGGAGAGTTAGAGGTAAAATTTTGCAAAAGGATCACCGTTCTACAGTCCATTGTGCGACCGCAGGATCACTCCGCGAACCGCAATATCCGTCGTAAAGTGAAGTAGAAAGNAACCGCAATATCTGTCGTAAAGTGAAGTAGAAAGTTGGCGAATTTTGAAATCATTTTGTGGCCATTCTACAGGCCATATTATGATTATGATATCGTAAAATGGTTGCAGAATGGTTGTGCTATCACGGAATCGACATGCCCTTTTATGGCCATTCCGCTGGTGTCACACCCCAACCCTGGGAAGCGCGACCGACGCTCAACCGAGTGAACCCGGTCGAGCAAGCCCGTTACATAATTTCTACCCAGCTCACACATGATAAAGAGAAGACACGATTTCATCAATTAAACAGTAAGAAGTTCATACATACAATACTAAATTGTTTCCTTAGTTACTCCACTTATAAGTCTCAAAATACACACATTCTTATAGATTAAGTGGATTAAGTGATCAAAAAACAACATAACTTGTTTAACATTCCCAACACCCATATACAACCCACATAGTGTCTACAGAGCCTCTAAATAATACCAAAGATTCTATGATAGTGCCGACAATAAGGCCCCGGATATACCTTGAGAAGTTTTAATAATATGAACAAAAGATACAAAACGTGACCTCGGAATGAAGTGGGGCTCACCAAGTCTACTGGGAAGAGGATGTACCACTATCGCTGATCAGCAATGCCTTCTATGGAACCACCTGCATCCATTTAAAGATGCAGCGCCCCCGGTAAAAGGGACATTAGTACCGTCAAATAGCACTAGTATGTAAAGCTATGCACCATCTCAATAGAATAAATGATAATACAGGGGAAACAGTCAAGCATTCAATAAGAGCTTCAAATAATATCAAAACATCAAGTTAAGGATCACATAAGTTTTCAAGTCAATCTCTATGTTATTAGGCTGGGTGATCTTTAGTACCGATATTCCACAATTCAATATACCACCATATTCTTACACAGAGTCCAATAACGACCCGATCGGCTAGGTTGTCTCACTTGAGACATCAACCATAAGAACAATTTCATCATAATTTCCAGCACAGTACCACCATGTGTGCGGCATGGCGTCCGATCACAGCCCGATCGGCTAGGCCGTCTTACCCAAGACATTACCATTTCCAGCCAATCATCTCACATCATACTTCTTTCATATACTTTCGATTCATTGGCACTAGTGGCAAAACTTTTAAAGTCATTCTTGGCACTTGGCCATATTTCATAATTCCAGTTCCCTTTTCCACATTCAAACATCATTATAATTATTAACAACAATAAGGCTTTCCATTCAAGACATTAACTTCGGAAGCGAGCAATTTGGGAATCTTAGGCACATAGAGGCTTTTCATACAATTTGGAAAAACTACTTTTATTTCGATCTTGACTGGAAGTCTTAACGTTTCTAACACATATTCCACATTTTGAACACATCCTCAAATGGAAAGATGACATGATGAAGCATTTAGAATAAATATTGAACATACATCCTTCAACACAAACACATTGGGAATAGCTAATTCAATAATGGTCAAGGACTTACATCGATTACATGAACACCGTGGGATTCGATTCTAAGAAGAAGGGGGTTGAGCCAACATACCACAATTGAGCTTCCTTTAAACTTTAAAACATTCCGGAATTCTTAGCACTTCGATCTATTTTAGAAATATAATAAGTTGGACCAAGATTAGGAAGATAGTCATGATTCTAGCTCATTTGGGCATATTATCAAACACTAGGTGTGCATCGATGTTTTAAGGTCCTTCTTGTGGAAGATTCCATCATTCCCCAACCCATTCTCTACCATTTTTAGTTCACAACCTTCCCAAATACTTCACGAATACATGCATGCAAGACAACAACCCCCACACCCAATAATTGTCTCTCTAATTATCCAATTTATTTTGTAAATTTCGAAATTGAGAGCTAGTACATAGATTCTTACCTTTAGGATGAAGACTTCCTTTGTTAATCCTCAATGATCGAGCAAGAATTGATGGATAATAGGTTGAATGTTGCTCCCCCACTCTAAGAACTCTCTCTCTCACTCTAAAATATCAGAAATGTGCTCAAAATGAGCTATGTCTTATGTTTTAACAAATAAGGGTCGGGTTTAAATACCCCAAAAATGAAGCCTTGGAATAAGAAATGCAGTCGTATATGCGACTGCAGAATGCTTATGTGGTCCGCATATCGGCCGCATAATTTGGATGCCGAAACTAGAAAGGAACTGAGGGTTCTGCGGTCGCATAATGCACCGCAAAACCTCCCTATGAAAAATCACAAAGATGGATATGCGATAAGAGTGCGGCCTGCGAAATGGTTATGCGGTCGCATAATGGGCCGTGAAAAGGACATTGAGATGACCCAGAAAACTACCCCAATCTGCGACCATTCTGCGGTCCGTAGAGTGGTTCTACAGTCACAGAATGGGCCGCAAAAATGCCTACTTCTTCCCAACATTTTCCTTCAACTCCCAACGCACTGTTCAATCCAAAAAGTCCGAACTGTGGCTCGCAAGCTCGCTGTGAAGAATTTAAACTATTGTTAACCTTTACGCCTACCTCGGCATCACGGAACCCCGATTTTTTAAAAGACTTTTGTGGGGCCTTACGTCCTCTCCCACTTAATATCATCCGTTCTCGAATGAGGGTCAAGGTTCACTATTAGCATCTTATGCAACTCAGTTCTCATACCACACACCATCAGCCCCAAATTTGACTAACTCCCTAAATTTCCAAAACTTTTGCCAGTATTGCCCTTGTAACTAGGCCTATCCACCTGTCAGAGAGCCCTAGAAACACATCCTTGAAACATATGCAAAAACCACTAACGTAACATAACTCGTAGCAACACAAACTGTGGCCTCACATATATTATATTACCAGAAAGGAACACCCTTAATGTCAACTGTACAAATGCTATATAATTCACAGAAAGTAATTCTTAGAATTTTCATAAATTACAACTTTATAAATACATGGCTATACAAACAAATAAGGATACT
>AWOL01S0106494.1:0-54368 GCA_000715115.1 Nicotiana otophora | reverse complement strand
GTTAAGTTGAAAGAATTGAAGGAGCAGTTGCAGGATTTGCTGGGTAAGGTATTTATTAGACCGGGTGTCTTGCCTTGGGGTGCACCAGTATTGTTTGTGAAGNTTGTTTGTGAAAAAGAAAGATGGAATGATGAGGATGTGTATAGACTATCGGCAATTCAACAAAGTCACTATAAAGAACAAGTATCCATTGCCGAGGATTATGACTTATTTGACCAGCTTCAAGGTGCCAAGGTGTTTTCGAAGATTGATTTGAGGTCTGGCTACCATCAATTGAAGATTAGGGCATCGAATGTCCCTAAGATAGCTTTTCGGACTCAGTATGGTCACTATGAGTTCTTAGTGATATCATTTGGCTTGACGAATGCTCCAACAGCCTTTATGGATTTGATGAACCGAATATTCATACCCTATATGGATTCTTTTGTGATCATCTTCATTTGATGATATTTTGGTTTACTCTCGTATGTCGAGAGGAGCATGAGAAGCATCTGCGGATCGTACTTCAGCCTCTAAGGGATCATCAATTATATGCCATGTTTTCAAAGTGTGAGTTCTGGTTGGACTCGATTGCCTTTTGGGCTACGTGGTATCTTCCGAGGGCATTAAGGTGTATCTTAAGAAGATAGAGGTAGTTTAGAACTGGCCTACACCTACTTCAGCTACAGAGATACGGAGATTCTTAGGTTTGGCGGGTTATTATCACTGGTTCGTGGAGGGGTTCTCATCTATATTAGCCCCATTAACCAAGTTGACCCAGAAGAGCGCTCACTTCAGATGGTCCGATGAGTGTAAGTTGAGCTTTCAGAAGATCAAGACTGGATTGACTACAACCTCAGTGTTGTTGTTGCCTACAGTGATCGTACACCGTGTTTTGTGATGCATCGCATATTGAGCTTGGCATGATATTGATGTATGACGGTAGGGTGATTTCCTACACGTCTCAACAGTTCAAGATTCATGAGAAGAATTACCTTTTTCATGACTTAGAATGGGCAGCCGTTGTTCACACGCTGAAGATTTGGAGGCACTATCTATACGGCGTTCCACGTGAGGTCTGTACCGACCATCGTAGTCTCTAGCACTTGTTCAAGTAGAAAGAACTTATTTTGCAGTATCGGATATGGCCAGAGTTGTTGAAAGACTATTATATCACCATATTATATCATCTAGGGAATGCCAATGTAGTGGTCGATGTATTGAGTAGGAAGGTAGAGAGCATGGGCAGTTTGGCATATTTGCCAGTAGCAGAGAGGCCACTAGCCATAGATGTTCAGGCTTTGGCCAATCAGTTCATGAGTTGGATGTTTCAGAGCCTACTTGGGTTCTAGCTTGTGTTGTGGAACGTTCATCGTTGTTAGAGCGTATCAAAGTTTTCGAGTTTGATGATCTTCAGTTGTTGGTATTGAAGGATACGGTGTAGTGGGGTGGTGCCATGGAGGTTATGATTGGTGATGATGGTGTTATTTGGATTCAGGGCCGGATATGTGTTCCAAATATTGATGGGTTGAGAGAGTTGATCCTTGAGAAGGCACACAACTCGCGTTATTCCATTCACCTATATGTCACGAAGATGTACCATGACTTGAAAGAGAACTATTGGTGGCGAAGGATGAAGAAAGATATTGTTGCATATGTATCTCGGTGTTTGAATTTTCAATAGGTAAAGTATGAGCATCAGAAACCTGGTGGATTGACTCAGAGGTTGGAGATACCTAAATGAAAGTGGGAGCGCATCACTATGAATTTTGTGGTAGGCTTGCCATGTACCTTGAGGAAGTATGATGTAGTCTGGGTTATTGTGGACCGGTTGACTAAGTCCGCACACTTTGTTCCGGTGGCAACTTCATATTCTTTAGAGCAGTTGGCTCAGATTTACATCCAGGAGATTATCCTCCTGCACGACATCATTATTTCTGACCGAGGCATGCATTTTACATTGCATTTTTGGAGAGCCGTGCAGCGTGTGTTGTGCACATGGGTCGAGCTAAGTACCACATTTCATGCTTGGACGGACGGGCATCCCGAGCACACTATTTAGATCTTATAGGATATGTTACGCGCCTATGTTATTGATTTCTGTAACAACCCGACCGGTCATTTTGAGAGTAGCCCCGTTCCCACATTTACTGCTCATTTTATGCTTAATAGTTGCTATATGACTTTCCGGGGTAGTTAGTTCGGTTCCGGGAATGTTTTAGAATGTGATGAGACACTTAGCTAGCGTTTGGCCATAGATTCCCAAATTTATTTAAAAAATCTGATTTGGGTAAAGTTTGGTTTGAAGATGAAAATGTGTTTGGACATATGTTTTGGGTGAAATTTGGTTTGGAAACACATGAAACATGACTTATACCCACAAGTTCTAAAAACTATCACAAATATCCAACAATACCATTATCTATAATATTCATTATATTATCGCAAATCATAGTTCTGAACATAAATAAATTTGATACAAAATTACCATTTTTATAATGAACTACATGATACACTATCAGATGACCGAGAAGACGAAGCAACATCGTTACAAAATAATAAATGGTGGGCTCTTTTATAAAATACAAAAGTTTGGGGCAATTTTTAAAAACTATACTAGTGATATTTTGGCCCAAAACCAGCTATTGAACTAGTTTTGGGATTTGGGACTTGGGATTTGGCCAAAATGCAGGAAAAATCTATGGCCAAACATGTGTTTGCCAAATAAAACCCAAGTTTAGTTTGGCAAAATCTATGGCCAAACGGGTCCTTAGTCTCAATGGTTGAAAGCTTAATTTGAAAAGATTGACCAGATATGAATTTTGGGTAAACGACTATGGAATGGAGTTTTGATAGTTCCATTAGCTCCTTGGGTGATTTTGGACTTAGGATCGGGTTCAGATAGTGATTTGGAGGTCCGTAGTTGAATTAGGCTTGAAATAGTAAAAGTTGGAAAATTAGAAGCTTTAGAAATTTTGATGTTTGACTGAGAGTTGACTTTGTGGTTACTGGGCTCGGATTGAGGTTTCGGGAGTTGGAGTAGGTCCGTTGTGTTATTTGTGACTTGTATGCAAAATTTGAGATCAATAGGACTTGATTTGATAGGTTTTGGCGTCAAATGTAGAAGTTGGAAGTTCATAAGTTCATTAGGCTTGAATTGATGCGCGATTCGTGGTTTTAGCATTGTTTGATTTGATTTGATACTTCGAACTAGTTCGTATGATGTTTTAGGACTTGTTGGTGATTTGGTTGAGGTCCTAGGGGCCTCGAGTGGATTTTGGATGGTTAACGGACTGGCTGAAGTTTTCTGGTGTATTTGATCTGGTTTCCTTATACGCGATCGCGTGGACAGGTCTGCGACCGCGTAGGCTTAATTGGTCAGCGGAGGACGTTGCTCTAGCGTTCGCGTGAAGAGGTTTGCGATCACGTAGCTTTAAGAATCTGTGCATCGCAAACGTGTGGGCTAGGCCGCATTCGCAAAGAGGAAATGAGGTAGGAGCTGAGTCCACGTGTTTGTTCTTCGCGATCGCGTGAAGGGGGACGCGATCGCGTAGGTCTGAGGAGGTAGTGGTTCGCGTTCGCAGGTGTAGTGTCGCATTCGTGTAAGGTTAAAATTTTTAGGCAGCCCAGTTGTGCTTCGCGATCGCGATGAAGGGTCGTATGGGCAGAACTTAAATATTGCAAAATGAGGGTTTGAGTTCATATTACAAATTTAATTTTGGGAGGTCAGTTGGAGGCGATTCTCGAAAAGAGAGTTTCAAGGGAGTGATTAGGGTAAGTGATTCGTACTTAGTTATGGTTAAATTCCACCTTTATGTCTTTGATTTCATCATTTAATTAGTGATTTGGGTTGGAAAATTGGGGAAAAATGGAGGAAAGTTCTTAGGCTGAATTTTGGGGATTCGATCGAGATTTTGGTATCGGATTTGAGTATTTTTGGTATGGGTGGACTCGTTGAATGGGTGTTCTGATTTTGTAACTGTTACCAAATTCCGAGATGTGGGCCTGGGAGTCGACTTTTTTGACTTTTGATTAAAAACTACGTATTTGCTTATGGAATTGATTTCTTTATCTCATTTTGACTGTATCGAACTCTTTGTGGCTAGATTGGAGGCATTTGGAGGCCGTTTCGCGAGGCAAGGGCTTGTCGGAGTAGGGATTTACATAGTTTGAGGTAAGTAACACTTCTAAACTTGGTTTTGAGAGTATGAAACCTCAAATTTCATATTATGTGATTGTTGTTGAGGTGACACATATGTTAGGTGACGGGCGTGTGGGAGTGCACCGTAAGAATTGTAACTTGGTCGATTCCGTGGAACTGTATAGTTAAATAATCTTGATGTTACCCACATTTTCACCAAGTGTTAGAGCAATTAATCTACCAGTCATGTTAGAAATCATGTATAGGATCCGTGTTGGTAATGTTGGGACCCATAGAGGTCGTGTTACATGTTGTATTGTCTGCTTAATTTGTCATTTGTACTCAGTCACAACTATTATTTGCATGATATGTCTCATCATCTATTGTGCTTTATTGATATCATTTCATCATTGTTTGGGCTGATTATCATGATTCTTGTGACCCCGAGAGACTGGAGAGATTAATGACTGAGTGAGGGTGAGAGTCCATTGTGAGTGATATTCATGGGATCGGGCTGCACGCCGCATCAAAGTTTATTGATTCATGCCAGGATTTGGCTTATTATAGTGCTTGGGCTTGATCGGCCCTTCCGGAGTCTGCACATCCACAGTGGGCGCAATGCTAGCAGTTATTTACATTTGGGCTGGACCTGCCTTGGTTTATTTTCATTTGGACTGGATCTGCCTTGTTCTATGTAAATGGTTTTTGCAAAACCTGAAAGCTTGTCTAAATTCTTGTACCTTTACTTATAGATTATGAATTACTAAGATATAACTATCATATTTTTCGTAATTTATGTACTGTTAATACTCTATGTGGACTGTAGTACTTTAACTCGTCACTGCTTTCAGTCCAAAGGTTAGATTTGTTACTTATTGAGTTGGTTGTACTCATGCTATACCCTGCACCTCGTGTGCAGATCCAGGTGTTTCCCGTCATGGCGGGTGATGATTCACAGAGTTCAAACATTCGGAGATCATTGAGGTAGCTGCTTGGCGTCTGCAGGCCTTTACTCTTCTACCTTATCTTTAAGTTATTCATTCAGTTCTACTTTCTAGAGAGTGTACCAGACTATGTCATTATGTAGATGCTCATGTACTCAGTGGCATCCCGGTTTTGGGAAAACTTGTGTATTGAGTTATGATATTCTATCCTATTTTATGAGGTTTTTATTTATTTAAACTGGTTTAGTATATTTCAGATATTAACAGTGTTGGAAATGTCCGAGTATGCCTAGTACCATGATAGGCGCCATCACGATAGGTTGGGTTTTGGGTCGTGACAAGTTGGTATCAGAGCCTAGGTTACATAGGTATCACAAGTCATGAGCAATTTTAGTAGAGTCTTGCGAATCGGTACAGAGATGTCTGTACTTATCTTCGAGAGTCTACCGAACCCTTAGGAAACTTAACATTCTTGTATTCTTGTCGTACGGATTTGTTGATTTCAGGAACTAAACTTTTGTTATCCGATTCTCTCACAGATGGTGAGGACGCATGCTACTGGATAGAATAGACAACCAGCAATACCACCAGCTAGGGCTACGAGAGGCTGGGGTCATGGTAGGGGCCATGGTAAGGGCAGAAGTGCAGCTCGTACAGCAGCTAGGGCAACACCTGCATATCCACCAGTTGCTCCCGCTCAAGAGCAGGTTCCAGATGTGGTTGAGCCAGTGGGGACAACTCAGGCACCAACTATGCCCATTGTGATTCCAGGCCTTCAGGAGGCTTTGGCTAAGATTTTGACGGTGTGCACTTGCCTTGCTTAGGCGGTTTTTATTCAGACCGCGCCAACCACTTCTCAGGCTAGGGGAGGTACTCAGACTCCCTCCGCCCGTACTCCAGAGCTGGTGATGCTGGGACTTCAGACACCGGGGGTATTACTAGCCCAGCCGGTTGCAGTTGCTCAGACCTAGGTGGGTCCCGTTATGACTGATGATGAGCAGAGGAGACTAGAGAGATTTGGGAGGCTCTAGCCTCCATCATTCAGTGGTGCTGAGTCAGAGGATGCCTGGGACTTCTTGGATAGGTGCCAGCATATGCTTCGTACGACGAGTATTCTGGAGATTAGTAGGGTCTCATTCACTACTTTTTAGTTTACTGGGGCTATCTTCAGATGGTGGGAGGCTTATGAGAAGCGCAGGCCAGTCGGTGCAGCACCACTTACATGGCATGAGTTCTCCATTCTCTTCTTGGAGAAGTTTGTGCCACAGACCCTTAGGGAGAAGCTGTGCAGGCAGTTCGAGCAACTATGTTAGGATGGCATATCTGTGACCCAGTATGAGATGAGGTTTTTAGAGTTGTCTCATCACGCAGTTTGGTTGGTTCCCACTGAGAGGGAGAGGATTATGAGGTTTATTGATGGTCTCTACTATCAGTACTATTTTGTTATGACTCAGAAGAGTGTATCAGGTGCTACGTTCGATGAGGTGGTTGATATTGTGTGGGGATTAGATATGGTTCATAGTCGGGAGTGTGAGGAGAGGGAGACCAAGAGGCCTCGTGGTGTGGGTGGTTTCAACGGTGTTCTTTCTGGGGGTCAGTTCTGTCACAGCAAGGGTCATCCTTATAGGTCCGCTTAGATGTCTCGTTCATTTCATTGTGGCGCATATTCTATCCATGGTTCATATAGTGTTAGACCGGCTCAATATTCTCTCAGTGCTCTCCCAACTCAGAGTTCATCTCGTGCACCTTCAGTTTAGGGATCATCTGCACCAGGTTCTTCGGGTAGTTATTCTGGTTCTCGGGGTCCGCCTTAGTATTTGCCACAATTTTCTGAGAGGGGATGTTTCAAGATTGAACTATTTTTTTCTACCATTACAGCGGGTATACCTATTCAATATAAACTAATGGGCTGGGTAGATCGTAGTTGTGGAGAGTTGGGTCATGTGAAGAAGTTTTGTCCCTACCTTATGTGAGGTCCGGCTCAGTAGAGGAGTCAGGCCACGACTTCAGTACTAGTTACTTCAGCACCTGCCTAGCTAGCTCGGGGTGGGGCTCAGGAAGCTAGGGGTGGGGTCTCCCAAGAATGAGAGGCCGATCAGGTGGAGGTCAGGCCCGATTCTATGCTATTCTTGCCAGGCTAGATGCCTTTGCTTCAGACACAATGATAACAAGTATTGTCTCAGTATGCCACATGGATGCTTCTGTATTATTTGTTCCTAGTTCCACTTATTCGTATGTATCATCGTATTTTGCTCATTATTTGGATATGCCCCGTGAGTCCTTAGTTTTATCTGTTCATGTATCTACACAGGTGGGCGACACTATTATTGTAGATCGTGTATATCAGTCATGTGTAGTGACTATTGGGGGATTGGAGACTAGAGTTGATCTCTTATTGCTTAGTTTGGTCGATTTGATGTGATCTTGGGTATGGATTGGTTGTCTCCATGTCATGCTATTCTGAATTGTCACGCTAAGATCGTGACATTAGCAATGTCGGGTTTTCCAAGGATCGAGTGGAGAGGTTCTCTAGATTATGTTCCCAGTAGGGTGATTTCATATTTAATGGCCTAACGGATGGTTGGGAAGGGGTGTTTGTCTTATTTGGCCTTTGTGAGAGATGTTGGTGCTGATACTCCTACTATTGACTATGTTCCGGTGGTACGATACTTTCTGGATATGTTTCCTGCAGACCTACGGGGCATGCCGCCCTACAGGGATATTGACTTTGGTATTGACTTGGTGCCGGGAACTCAACCCATTTCTATTCCTCCGTATCAAGTGGCACCAGTTGAGTTGAAGGAATTAAAAGAACAACTTCAGGAGCTTCTTGATAAGGGGTTTATTAGGACCAGTGTGTCGCCTTGGTGTGTACTGGGTTTGTTTGTGAAGAAGAAGGATGGTACTATGCGGATGTGCATCGACTATAGGCAGTTGAACAAAGTTACAATCTTGAACAAGTATCCTTTATCACGTATTGATGATCTATTTGACCAGCTTCAAGGAGCAAAAGTGTTCTCTAAGATTGATTTGAGGTCTAGATATCACCAGTTGAAGAATCGGGACTCCGATAATTTAAAGACGACTTTCAGGAATTGTGATGTCTTTTGGGCTGACCAACGCCCCAGCAACATTCATGCATCTGATGAACAATGTATTTAAGCCTTACCTCGACTCATTTGTCATATTATTCATTGATGATATCCTAGTGTACTCATGTATCTAGGAGGAGCATGGCCAACATTTGAGGATTGTACTACAACGGCTGAAGGATGAGAAGCTTTATGACAAGTTCTCCAAGTGTGAGTTTTGTCTTAGTTCGGTGGCATTCTCGGGGTACGTGGTGTCTAGTGAGGGGATTAAGGTGGATCCAAAGAAGATAGAGACGGTTCAGAGTTGGCCCAGACCGTCCTCAGCTACAGAGATTCAGAGCTTTCTCGGTTTGGCTGATTATTACCATCGCTTCGTGGAGGGTTTCTCATCTATTGCATCACCTTTGACCAAATTAACCCAGAAGGGTGCTACTTTAAGGTGATCAGATGAGTGTGAGGAGAGCTTTTAGAAGCTCAAGACTGCCTTGACCACAACTCCAGTTCTTGTTTTGCCTTCAGCGTGAGGCTCTTATACAGTGTATTGTGATGCTTCTCAGATCGGTATTGGGTGTGTATTAATGCATAAGGGTAGAGTGATTCCTTATGCTTCACGTTAATTAAAGCCTCATGAGAAGAACTACCATGTCCACAATTTGGAGTTGGCTGCCATAATTCATGCATTGAAGATTTGGGGGCATTATCTCTATGGTGTGTTTTGCAAGGTATTTACAGATCATCAGAGTCTCCAGCACTTCTTCAAACAAAAGGATCTAAATTTGAGGCATTGGAGATGTTTGGAGATGCTAAAGGATTACGATATTACTATTCTATATTATCCCAAGAAGGCCAATGTGGTGGCCGATGCCTTGAGTAGAAAGGCAGTGAGTATGAGTAGCCTTGCATTTATTCCGGTTGGTGAGAGACTGCTTGCAGTTGATGTTCTGGCCTTGGCCAACCAGTTCGTGAAATTAGATATTTTGGAGCCTAGCCGGGTTCTATCTTGTGTGGTTGCTCGGTCTTACTTATATGATTGCATCAGAGAGCGCCAGTATGATGATCCCCATTTGCTTGTCCTTAAGGACATGGTTCAGCACGGTGATGCCAAGGATGTTATTATTGGGGATGATGGGGTGTTGAGGATGCATGGTCGGGTTTGTGTTCCTAATGTAGATGGGCTACATGAGTTGATTCTTGAGAAGGACAATAAAATGCGGTATCCCATTCATCCGGGTGCTGCAAAGATGTACCACAACTTGAGGCAACACCATTGGTGGATGAGGATGAAGACGGATAAAGTGGGGTTTGTAGCTCGGTGCCTAAAATGTTAGCAGGTGAAGTATAAGCATCAGAGACCAGGCATATTGCTTCAGAGGCTTGAGATTCCGGAGTGGAAATGGGAGCATATCACCATGGATTTTGTAGTTGGACTCCTAGACTTCAAGGAAGTTTGATGCTATTTGGGTGATTGTGGATTGATTGACCAAGTCTGCGCTCTTTATTCTAATTGGGACTACTTATTCTTCGGAGCGGTTGGCTGAGATGTAAATCCGCGAGATTGTTCGCCTTCACGATGTGTCAGTGTCTATCATTTCAGATAAGGGAACATAGTTTACATCACAGTTTTGGAGAGTCGTGCAGCGAGAAATGGGCACACAGGTTGAGCTGAGTACAACGTTTCACCCTCAGACCGATGGGCAGTCCGAGTGTGCTATTCAGATGATGGAAGATATGCTACGCACTTGTGTCATAGATTTCGGGGGTTCTTGGGATCCGTTTCTACTGCTCGTAGAGTTTGCCTACAAAAATAACTACCAGTCGAGCATTCAGATGGCTCCGTATGAGGCTTTGTATGGGAGATAGAACCGATCTCCAGTAAGATGGTTTGAGCCGGGTGAGGCTAGGCTATTGGGTACTGACTTAGTTTAGGATGATTTGGACAAGGTTAAATTGATTCAGGATTGGCTTCGCACGACACAGTCTAGACAGAAGAGTTACACCGATCGGAAGTTCGCGATGTTACTTATATGGTTGGGGAGAAGGTACTGTTTAAGGTTTCACCCATGAAGGGTGTTATGAGGTTTGGAAAGAAGGGCAAGTTGATCCCTTGGTATATTGGGCCGTTTGAGATGCTTTAGAGGATTGGAGAAGTGGCTTACAAGCTTGCCTTGCCGCCTAGTTTGTCGAGTGTACATCTAGTATTTCATGTTTCTATGCTCCGGAAGTATGTCGGCGACCCGTCTCATGTTTTGGATTTTAGCACGGTTCAGTTGGATGGTTATTTGACTTATGATGTAGAGCCGGTGGCCATTTTGGATATGCAGGTAAAAAAGTTGAGGTCAAAAGACATAGCTTCAGTGAAGGTGCAGTGGAGAGGTTAGCCAGTTGAGGAGGCTACTTGGGAGATCGAGCGGGAGATGCGGAGCAGATATTCACGCCTATTTGAGACTCCAAGTACGTTTCTAGACCCGTTCGAGGATGAATGTTTGTTTAAGAGGGGGAGGATGTAATGACCCAACTGGTTGTTTTGAGAGTTGTAGCCCCGTTCCCCCATTTACTACTCATTTTATGCTTAATAGTTGCTATGTGACTTGCTGGGGTAGTTGTTTTGGTTCCGGAGATGTTTCGGAATGTGATGAGACACTTAGTCTCAATAGTTGAAAGCTTAAGTTAAAAAGGTTGACCGGATGTGAAGTTTTTTTAAATGACTCTGGAATGGAGTTTTAATGGTTCTGTTAGCTCTGCTGGGTGATTTTGGTCTTAGGAGCGGGTTCGGATAGTGATTTGGAGGTCTGTAGTTGAATTAGGCTTGAAACGGCAAAAGTCAGAAAATTAGAAGCTTTGGAAAATTAGAAGTTTGACCAAGAGTTGAATTTTTGGTTACTGAGCTCAGATTGGGGTTCCGAGAGTTGGAGTAGGTCCGTTGTGTCATTTGTGACTTGTGTGCAAAATTTGAGGTCAATCGGACTTGATTTGATAGGTTTCAGCGTCGAATGTAGAAGTTGGAAGTTCATAAGTTCATTAGGCTTAAATCGATGCGCAATTCGTGGTTTTAGCATTGTTTGATGTGATTTGACGCTTCGAGCGAGTTCATATGATGGTTAATGGATCAGGTTTGGACTAGGAGATTGGCTGAAGTTTTCTGGTGTCTCTGATCTGGTTTCCTTATACGCAATCGCGTGGACAGGTCTGCGATTGCGTAGTCTTAATTGGGAAGTGGAGGACTTTGCTCTATGCGTTCGCATGAAGAGGGCTACGATTACGTAGCTTTGAGAAGCTGTGCATCACGAACGCGTGGTCTAGGCAGCATTCGCGAAGAGGAAATGAGGTAGGAGCTGAGTCCACGTGTTTGTTCTTCGCGATCGCGTGAAGAGGGACGCGATCGCGTAGGTTTGAGGAGGCAGCGGTTCGCGTTCATAGGTGTAGTGTCGCGTTCGCATAAGGTTAAATTTTTTGGGCAGTTGAGTTGTGCTTCGCGATCGCCAAGACTTTTCTGCGATCCCGATGAAGGTTCGTCTGGGCAGAACATAAATATTTCAAAATGGGGTTTGAGTTCATACCACAAATTTGATTTTGGGATCTCGGTTGGAGGCGACTCTTGGAGAGATTTTCAAGGGAGCGATTGGGGTAAGTGATTCTTACTTAGTTTTANTTAGGCTTGAAACGGCAAAAGTCGGAAAATTAGAAGCTTTGGAAAATTAGAAGTTTGACCAAGAGTTGAATTTTTGGTTACTGAGCTCAGATTGGGGTTCCGAGAGTTGGAGTAGGTCCGTTGTGTCATTTGTGACTTGTGTGCAAAATTTGAGGTCAATCGGACTTGATTTGATAGGTTTCAGCGTCGAATGTAGAAGTTGGAAGTTCATAAGTTCATTAGGCTTAAATCGATGCGCAATTCGTGGTTTTAGCATTGTTTGATGTGATTTGACGCTTCGAGCGAGTTCATATGATGGTTAATGGATCAGGTTTGGACTAGGAGATTGGCTGAAGTTTTCTGGTGTCTCTGATCTGGTTTCCTTATACGCAATCGCGTGGACAGGTCTGCGATCGCGTAGTCTTAATTGGGAAGTGGAGGACTTTGCTCTATGCGTTCGCATGAAGAGGGCTACGATTACGTAGCTTTGAGAAGCTGTGCATCACGAACGCGTGGTCTAGGCAGCATTCGCGAAGAGGAAATGAGGTAGGAGCTGAGTCCACGTGTTTGTTCTTCGCGATCGCGTGAAGAGGGACGCGATCGCGTAGGTTTGAGGAGGCAGCGGTTCGCGTTCATAGGTGTAGTGTCGCGTTCGCATAAGGTTAAATTTTTTGGGCAGTTGAGTTGTGCTTCGCGATCGCCAAGACTTTTCTGCGATCCCGATGAAGGTTCGTCTGGGCAGAACATAAATATTTCAAAATGGGGTTTGAGTTCATACCACAAATTTGATTTTGGGATCTCGGTTGGAGGCGACTCTTGGAGAGATTTTCAAGGGAGCGATTGGGGTAAGTGATTCTTACTTAGTTTTAGTTAAATTCCATGTTTATGTCTTTGATTTCATAATTTAATTAGTGATTTGGGTTGGAAAATTGGAGAAAAATGAAGGAAAGTTCTCAGGCCAAATTTTGGGGATTTGATCGAGATTTTGGTATCAGATTTGAGTAGTTTTGGTATGGGTGGACTCGTGGTTGAATGAGTAATCAGATGTTTTGACTTTCATTGGATTCCTAGACATCGGCCCGGGGGGTCGGCTTTTGAGTTGACCTTTTTTGACTTTTGATTAAAAACTTAGTATTTTCTTATGGAATTGATTCCTTTAGCTCGTATTGATTGTATCGAACTGTTTGTGGCTAGATGTGAGGCATTTGGAGTCTGTTTCGTGAGGAAAGGGCTTGTCGGTGTAGGATTTTCACAGTTTGAGGTAAGTAACACTTTCAAACTTGGTCCTGAGGGTATGAAACCCCGAATTACGTGTTATGTGATTGTTGTTAAGGTGACACACATGCTAGGTGACGGGCGTGTGGGTGTGCACCGTAAGAATTGTGACGTGGTCGATTCTGTGGAACTGTATAGTTGAATAATCTTGCTGTTGCCTGTATTTTCATCATGTGTTAGAGCAATTGAGCTACCGGTCATGTTAGAAATCTTGCATAGGCTCCGTGTTGGTACTGTGGGGACCCACAGAGGTCATGTTAGATGTTGAATTATTTGCCTAATTCGTCATTTGTACTCAGTCACTTATTTGCATATGTCTCAGCCTCTGTTGTTCTTTATTGATATCATTTCCTCATTGTTTGGGCTGATTATCATGATTCTTATGAGCCCGAGAGACTGAAGAGATTAATGACTGAGTGAGGCTAAGAGTTCATTGTGAGTGATATTCATGGGATCAGGCTGCATGTTGCATCAGAGTTTATTGATTCATGCCAGGATTTGGCTTATTATAGCGCTTGGGTTGGATCGGCTCCTCCGGAGTCTGCACATCCACAATGGGCGCAATGCTAGTAGTTATTTACATTTGGGCTGGATAATCACTGGTTTATTTGCATTCAGGGCTCGATCTACCATGTTCTGTGTAAAGTTTTATAGAAAAATCTAAAAGCATGTCTAAATTCTTATACCTTTACATGTAGATTATGAATTACTGAGATATCACTGTCATAGTTTTCGTAATTGTTGTACTGTTAATGCTATATGTGGACTGTAATACTTTAACTCATCACTACTTTCATTCCAAAGGTTAGATTTGTTACTTATTGAGTTGGTTGTACTCACGCTACACCTTGCACCTCGTGTGCAGATCTAGGTGTTTCAGGTCACAGCGGGTGCTGATTCACAGAGTTCAGACATTCAAAGATCATTGAGGTAGCTATTTGGCATTCGCAGACCTTGACTCTCCTCCCTTATCTTTCAGTCATTCATTCAGTTCTACTTTCTAGACAGTGTACTAGAGTATGTCATTCAGTAGATGCTCATGTACTCAGTGACACCCCGATTTTGGGAAAACTTATTCATTGAGTTATGATAATCTATCCTGTTTTATGAGATTTGTATTTATTTAAATTATTTTAGTATATTTCAGAGATTAATAGTGTTGGAAATGTTCGAGTAGTCGGGTTGCCTAGTATTATGATAGGCGCCATCACGACAGGTTGGGTTTTGGGTCGTGACAAGTTGGTATCAGAGCCTAGGTTACATCTGTCTCACGAGTCATGAGTAGGTTTATTAAAGTCTTGCGTATCAGTATAGAGATTTTTGTACTTATCTTCGAGAGGCTGCCAAACCCTTAGGAAACTTCACATTCTTGTATTCTTGTCGTGCGGATTTGTTGTTTCCGGGAACTAAACGTTTGTTATTATATTCTCTCATAGATGGTGAGGACGCGTGCTACTGTACGGGACAGACAACCACTAGTACCACCGGCTAGGGCCATGAGAGGTCGGGGTCGCGGTAGGGACTGCGGTAGGGGCAGAGGTGCAACTCGTACAACAGCTAGGGTAACACCAGCAAATCCACCTGTTACTCCAGCTCAGGAGCTGGTTCTAGATGTGGTTGAACCAGTGAGGCCAGCTGAGGAACTAGTTGTGCCCATTGTGATTCTAGGCCTTCAGGAGGCTTTGGCTAAGATTTTGACGATGTGCACTAGCCTTGCTCAGGCGGTTTTTGTTAAGGCCATGCCAGCCACTTCTTAGGCCGGGGGAGGTATTTAGACTCCCGCCGCCCGTACTCCAGAGCAGGTGATGCAGGGACTTCAGACACCGGGGGTACTACCAGTCCAGCCGGTTGTAGTTTCTCCGACCTAGGTGGCTCCCATTATGACTGATGATAAGCAGAGGAGACTTAGAGAGATTTGGGAGGCTCATGCCTCCATAATTCAGTGGGGCCAAACTGATCAAGAAGGGTGCTATATTTTGGTGGTCGGATGAGTGTAAGGAGAGCTTTCAGAAGCTTAAGACTACCTTGACCACAACTCCAGTTCTAGTTTTGCCTTCAGCATCAGGCTCTTATACAGTGTATTGTGATGCTTCTCAGATCGGTATTGGGAGTGTCTTGATGCATGATGGTAGAGTAATTGCTTATGCTTTGCGTAAGTTGAAGCCTCATGAGAAGAACAACCCTATCCATGATTTGGAGTTGGCTGTCATCGTTCATGCATTGAAGATTTGGAGTCATTATCTCTATGGTGTGTCTTGCAAGGTATTACAAATCATCGGAGTCTCCAGCACTTGTTTAAATAAGAAGATATAAATTTGAGGTAGCAGAGATGGTTGGAGCTGCTAAAGGACTATGATTTTACTATTCTGTATCATCCCCGGAACGCCAATGTGGTGGTTGATGGATTGAGTAGAAAGACAATGAGTATAGGTAGCCTTGCATTTATTCCGGTTGGTGAGAGACTTCTTGCAGTTGATGTTCAGGCCTTGGACAACCAGATCGTGAGATTAGATATTTCGGAGCCCAGTCGAGTTCTAGCTTGTGTGGTTTCTCAGTCTTCCTTATATGATCACATCAGAGACCGCTAGTATGATGATCCCCATTTGCTTGTACTTAAGGACACGATACAACATGGTGATTCCAAGCATGTTGCTATTGGGGATGATGGGGTGTTGAGGATGCAGGGTCGGATTTGTGTGCCTAATGTAGATGGGCTAAATGAGTTGATTCTTTAGGAGGCCCACAGTTCGCGGTATTCCATTCATCTAGGTGCTGCAAAGATGTACCACGACTTGAGGCATCACTATTGGTGGAGGAGGATGAAGAAGGATATATTGGGGTTTGTAGCTCGGTGCCTAAACTATCAGTAGGTGAAGTATGAGCATTAGAGACTCGGATTAGTTCAAAGGCTTGAGATTCCGGAGTGGAAATGGGAGCGTATCACCATGGATTTTGTAGTTGGACTCCCACAAACTTCGAGGAAGTTTGATGCTATTAGGGTGATTGTGGATCGGTTGACCAAGTCGGTGCACTTTATTCCAGTTGGGACTACTTATTCTTCAGATCGGTTGGCTGAGATTTACATGCACGAGATTATTTCCCTTCACGGTGTGCCAGTGTCCATCATTTCAGATTGGGGCACACAGTTTACATTGCAGTTTTAGAGAGTCGTGCAGCGAGAATTGGGCACACAGGTTGAACTGAGTACATCAATTCACCCTTAGAATGACGGGCAATCCGAGCGCACTATTCAGATATTGGAGGATATGCTACGTGCATGAGCCATAGATTTCGGGGGTTCTAGGGATCAGTTCCTGCCGTTCATAGAGTTTGCCTACAACAACAACTACTAGTCGAGCATTTAGATGGCTCTATATGAGGCTTTGTATGGGAGACGTTCCCGGTGTCCGGTGGGATGGTTTGAGCCGGATGAGGCTAGGTTATTGGGTACTGACTTGGTTCAGGATGCTTTAGACAAGGTTAAATTGATTCAGGATCGGCTTCACACGATGCAGTCTAGACAGAAGAGTTACGCCGATCGGAAGTTTTGTGATGTTGCTTACATGGTTGAGGAGAAGGTACTGCTCAAGGTTTCATCCATGAAAGGTGTTATGAGGTTCGAAAAGATGGTCAAGTGGATCCCTCAGTATATTGGGCCGTTTGAGGTGCTTCAGAGGATTGGAAAAGAGGCTTACAAGCTAGCCTTGCCGCCTAGTTTGTCGAGTGTTCATCTAGTATTTCATGTTTCTATGCTCCATAAGTATGTCAGCAATCCGTTTCATATTCTGGATTTCAGCACGATTCAGTTGGATGGTGATTTAACTTATGATGTGGAGCCGGTGTCCATATTGGATCGACAGGTTTAAAAGTTGAGGTCAAAAGACATAGCATGAGTGAAGGTGCACCGAAGAGGTCAGCCAGTTAAGGAGGCTACTTGGGAGACCGAGAGGGAGATGCGGATCAGATATCCATGCCTATTTGAGACTCCAGGTATGTTTTTAGACCCGTTCGAGGACAAACGTTTGTTTAAGAGGGGGAGAATGTAATGACCCAGTCGGTCGTTTTGAGAGTTGTAGCCCAGTTCCCCCATTTACTGCTCATTGTATGCTTAATATTTGCTATGTGAATTGCTGGGGTAGTTGGTTCAGTTCTGGTAATGTTTCGGAATGTGATGAGACACTTAGTCTCAAGGGTTGAAAACTTAAGTTGAAAAAGTTGGCCGGATGTGAATTTTGTGTAAATGACTCTGGAAGGAGTTTTGATGGTTTCGTTAGCTCTGTTGGGTGATTTTGAACTTAGGAGCGAGTCTGGATAGTGATTTGGAGGTCCGTAGTTGAATTACGCTTGAAACGGCGAAAGTTGGAAAAATAGAAGCTTTGGAAATTTAGAAGTTTGACCAAGAGTTGCCTTTGTGGTTACCAGGCTCGGATTGGGGTTCCTAGAGTTGGAGTAGTCCGTTGTATCATTTGTGACTTGTGTGCAAAATTTGAGGTCAATCGGACTTGATTTGATAGGCTTCGGCGTCGAATGTAGAAGTTGGAAGTTCATAAGTTCATTAGGCTTGAATCAATGCGCGATTCGTGGTTTTAGCGTTGTTTGATATGATTTGATGCTTCGAGCGAGTTCCTATGATTTTCTAGGACTTGTTATTGGGTTTGGTTGAGGTAACGGGGGCCTCGGGTGGATTTTGGATCGATAACGGATTAATTTTGGACTTGTAAATTGGCTGAAGTTTTCTGGTGTCTCTGATCTGATTTCCTTATACGCGATCGCGTGGACAGGTCCGCGATCACGAAGGCTTAACTGGACAGTGGAGGACTTTTCTCTACATGTTTGCGTAACTTTGAGAAGCTGTACATCGCGAACGCGTGGGCTAGGCCACGTTCGCTAAGAGGAAATGAGGTAGGAGCTGAGTCCACGTGCTTGTTCTTCGCGATCACGTGAAGAGGGACGCGATCATGTAGGTCTGAGGAGGCAGTGGTTCGCATTCACAAGTGTTGTGTCGCGTTCGCTTAAGGTTACATTTTCTGGGCAGCTGAGTTGTGCTTCGCGATCACGAAGAGTTTTCCGCGATCGCGATGAAGGGTCGTTTGGGCAGAACTTAAATATTTGAAAATGAGGTTTTGAGTTCATATCACAAATATGATTTTGGGAGCTAGGTTGGAGTCGATTCTTGGAGAGACNGACAAGGTTAAATTGATTCAGGATCGGCTTCACACGATGCAGTCTAGACAGAAGAGTTACGCCGATCGGAAGTTTTGTGATGTTGCTTACATGGTTGAGGAGAAGGTACTGCTCAAGGTTTCATCCATGAAAGGTGTTATGAGGTTCGAAAAGAAGGTCAAGTGGATCCCTCAGTATATTGGGCCGTTTGAGGTGCTTCAGAGGATTGGAAAAGAGGCTTACAAGCTAGCCTTGCCGCCTAGTTTGTCGAGTGTTCATCTAGTATTTCATGTTTCTATGCTCCATAAGTATGTCAGCAATCCGTTTCATATTCTGGATTTCAGCACGATTCAGTTGGATGGTGATTTAACTTATGATGTGGAGCCGGTGTCCATATTGGATCGACAGGTTTAAAAGTTGAGGTCAAAAGACATAGCATGAGTGAAGGTGCACCGAAGAGGTCAGCCAGTTAAGGAGGCTACTTGGGAGACCGAGAGGGAGATGCGGATCAGATATCCATGCCTATTTGAGACTCCAGGTATGTTTTTAGACCCGTTCGAGGACAAACGTTTGTTTAAGAGGGGGAGAATGTAATGACCCAGCCGGTCGTTTTGAGAGTTGTAGCCCAGTTCCCCCATTTACTGCTCATTGTATGCTTAATATTTGCTATGTGAATTGCTGGGGTAGTTGGTTCAGTTCTGGTAATGTTTCGGAATGTGATGAGACACTTAGTCTCAAGGGTTGAAAACTTAAGTTGAAAAAGTTGGCCGGATGTGAATTTTGTGTAAATGACTCTGGAAGGAGTTTTGATGGTTTCGTTAGCTCTGTTGGGTGATTTTGAACTTAGGAGCGAGTCTGGATAGTGATTTGGAGGTCCGTAGTTGAATTACGCTTGAAACGGCGAAAGTTGGAAAAATAGAAGCTTTGGAAATTTAGAAGTTTGACCAAGAGTTGCCTTTGTGGTTACCAGGCTCGGATTGGGGTTCCTAGAGTTGGAGTAGTCCGTTGTATCATTTGTGACTTGTGTGCAAAATTTGAGGTCAATCGGACTTGATTTGATAGGCTTCGGCGTCGAATGTAGAAGTTGGAAGTTCATAAGTTCATTAGGCTTGAATCAATGCGCGATTCGTGGTTTTAGCGTTGTTTGATATGATTTGATGCTTCGAGCGAGTTCCTATGATTTTCTAGGACTTGTTATTGGGTTTGGTTGAGGTAACGGGGGCCTCGGGTGGATTTTGGATCGATAACGGATTAATTTTGGACTTGTAAATTGGCTGAAGTTTTCTGGTGTCTCTGATCTGATTTCCTTATACGCGATCGCGTGGACAGGTCCGCGATCACGAAGGCTTAACTGGACAGTGGAGGACTTTTCTCTACATGTTTGCGTAACTTTGAGAAGCTGTACATCGCGAACGCGTGGGCTAGGCCACGTTCGCTAAGAGGAAATGAGGTAGGAGCTGAGTCCACGTGCTTGTTCTTCGCGATCACGTGAAGAGGGACGCGATCATGTAGGTCTGAGGAGGCAGTGGTTCGCATTCACAAGTGTTGTGTCGCGTTCGCTTAAGGTTACATTTTCTGGGCAGCTGAGTTGTGCTTCGCGATCACGAAGAGTTTTCCGCGATCGCGATGAAGGGTCGTTTGGGCAGAACTTAAATATTTGAAAATGAGGTTTTGAGTTCATATCACAAATATGATTTTGGGAGCTAGGTTGGAGTCGATTCTTGGAGAGACTTTCAAGGGAGTGATTGGGGTAAGTGATTCTTACTTAGTTTTGGTTAAATTCCATGTTTATGTCTTTGATTTCATAATTTAATTAGTGATTTGGGTTGGAAAATTGGAGAAAAATGAAGGAAAGTTCTCAGGCCAAATTTTGGGGATTTGATCGAGATTTTGGTATCAGATTTGAGTAGTTTTGGTATGGGTGGACTCTTGGTTGAATGGGTAATCGGATTTTGTGACTTTTATCGGATTTCTAGACGTGGGCCCAGGGGTCAGCTTTTGAATTGAATTTATTTGACTTTTGATTAAAACCTTAGTATTTTCTTATCGAATTGATTTCTTTAGCCCGTGTTGATTGTATCGACATATTTGTGGCTAGATTCAAGGCATTTGGAGGATATTTTGCGAGGCAAGGGCATGTCGAAGTAGGGATTTGCAGAGTTTAAGGTAAGTAATACTTCTAAACTTGGTCCTAAGGGTATAAAACCCTGAATTACGTGTTATGTGGTTGTTGTTGAGGTGACGCACATGCTAGGTGACGGGCGTGTGGGCATGCACCTTAAGAATTGTGACTTGGTCGATTCCGTGGAACTGTATAGTTGAATAATCTTGCTGTTACCCGTATTTTCACCATGTGTTAGAGCAATTGAGCTACAGCCATGTTAGAAATCTTGCATAGTTTCCATCTTGGTACTATTGGGACCCATAGGGGTCATGTTCCATGTTGCATTATTTGCCTAATTTGTCATTTGTACTCAGTCACAACTATTATTTGCATAATATGTCTCAGCCTCTGTTTTCCTTTATTGATATCATTTCATCATTATTTGGGCTGATTATCATGATTCTTGTGAGCCCGAGAGTTGGAGAGATTAATGACTGAGTGAGGCTGAGAGTCTATTGTGAGTGATATTCATGAGATCGGGCTGCACGCCGCAACAGAGTTTATTGATTCATGCCAGGATTTGGCTTATTATAGCTCTTGGGCTAGATCGGCCCCTCCTGTGTATGCACATCTATAGTGGGCGAAATGCTAATAGTTATTTATATTTGGGTTGGATTTGCCCTAGTTTATTTGCATTTTGGTTGGATCTGCCCTGGGCTAGATCTGCCCTATTTTGTGTAAAGTTTTATTGCAAAACCTGAAAGCATGTCTAAATTCTTGTACCTTTACTTGTAGATTATGAATTACTGAGATATCACTGGCATATTTTTCGTAATTTTCGTACTGTTAATACTGTATGTGGACTGTAATACTTTTATTCGTCACTGGTTTCAGTCCAAAGATTAGATTTGTTACTTATTGAGTTGGTTGTACTCACACTACACCCTGCACCTCGTGTGCAGATCCAGGTGTTTCCGGTCACGACAGGTGCTAATTCACAGAGTTCAGACATTCGGAGATCATCGAGGTAGCTACTTGGCGTCTGCATACCTGGACTCTCCTCCCTTATCTTTGAGTTATTCATTCAGTTCTACTTTCTAGACAGTGTACCAGACTATGTCATTATGTAGATTCTCATGTACTCAGTGACACCCCGATTGTGGGAAAACTTATGTATTGAGTTATGATATTCTATCATGTTTTATGAGATTTTTATTTATTTAAACTTTTTTAGTATATTTCAGAGATTAACAGTGTTGGAAATGTCTGAGTAATCGGCTTGCCTAGTACCATGATATGCACCATCACGATAGGTTGGGTTTTGGCTCGTGACAATTTCGGAGGTTCACGAGACCTGTTCATATCTTTAACAGAGTTCGCCAACAATAACAACTATTAGTCGAGCATCGAGATGGCTCCGTACGAGGCCTTATATGGGAGGCGTGTCATTTGTTGATTGGTAGGTTTGAGCCCGGAGAGGCTAGATTGTTGGGCACTGATTTGGTCCGTGATATGGAAAAGGTAAAGGTGATTCAGGAGCGACTTCGTACATCTCAGTCCAAATAGATGAGTTATGAGGACTAGAAGGTTTGAGATGCATCTTATATGGTGGGTGAGAAGGTTATTCTCTAAGTGTCGCCTATGAAGGGAGTGATGCGATTTTGGAAGAAGGGAAAGTTGAGCCCGAGGTTTATCAGCTCGTTTATGATCTGGGAGAGAGTTAGGGAGGTTGCTTATAGGCTTGCATTGCCTCCTAGACTAGTAGGGGTACATTCAGTGTTTCATATTTCCATGCTTCGAAATTACCATGAGGACAAATCACATGTTTTGGACTTAAGTACGGTGTAGCTTGATGAAATTCTGACCTATGAGGAAGAGCCGGTGGCTATTCTAGATCGGCAAGTTCATAAGTTTAGATCCAAAAGTTTTCCTTCTATGAAAGTACAATGGAGGGATCATCCAATCAAGGAGGCTATGTGGGAGTCCGAGTCTGATATACATAGTAGTTACCCCCACCTGTTTACCAGTCCAGGTACTTTTTATGTACGTTCGAGGATGAACGTTTCTTTTAGAGGTGGAGAATGTGACGAGCCAATAGGCCATTTTAAGTACTAGACTTTATTTTTGTGTTATAAAACCTCTATTAGCTTCATTTGATGTTTCTTGATTTGTGTGCATGGTCCGTGTCATTTTACGGAAAGTTTTTACAATAAGATTTGAAGAAAACGTGATTTTAGGCTTAAAATGGTACTTGAGTTGACCACGGTAAACATTCTTGGTAAACGACCTCGGATCAGAGTTTTAATGATTTCAGTAGGTTCATATGATATTTTTGGACTTGTACGCACTTTTTCTTGGCGTCCAGGGTGACCCGAGCGCATTACGGCGCGTTATGTAAAATATTGCAAAAATGAGTTTTCATGTTGAAATCATGAGTTTTGATGATCGCTTCATCTTATTTGATGTTATTTTGATGATTTGAGATAGCGAGAAAGTTCGTAGGGTGTTACTACACTTATGTGCATGTTTGGTTTGGAGCCCAAGTGGCCCGGGCGAGTTTCGAATGCGTTATAGAATGATTTGGAACTGGTGGTGGCTAGTGTCTGATTGCAGGTCTCGCAATTGCGAGGACCTGTTCGCAATTACGAGTCACGCTTTTGCGAAGTTGTACTCGCAAATGCGATCATGGGCTGGGGTGGTATTCTTTGCAAATGTGAAGAATAGGTTGCAAATGCGATCCTGAGTTTCCGCTTTTGCGACAAGTCTGTCGCTTTTGTGACTAAAGTCCTGGGCTAGAAGTCTTCGCAAATGCGATCATGGTCTCATATTTGTAGGCATCGCTCACAAATGCGACACCTGCAACTGGGTAAAAGATGAGAAAAATGACTAAGCTCATTTTACACTATTTATCAACCCTAAATGCTCTAGAGGCGATGTTTCAAGAATTTCTTCTTCCCAAAATCATTGTTAAGCAACTATGGTGCACTTTCTTTCAATTCCCCATTACTTTTCATGATTTATAACATCAAATCTAGGATATCCATGGTAGAAATTAGGGATTTGGGTAGAATTTAGATATTTTACAAAATTGAGATTTAGACCTCAAATTGAAGTCGAATTTCGAAACATATCACATAACCGGGCTTGGGGATGAATGTGTAATCGGGTTCTGTTCCGAATCTCGGGTTTTGACCAAGCGGGCCTAGGGTTGACTTTTGTTGACTTTTTCCAATTTCATTAAAGACTGGATTTTGTTCACTCGAGGGTAGTTTCTAAAGCTTATTTTTGATTTGTTTGAACGATAATTGACTATATTTGATTTGTTTGGAGGCTTGTTCAAAAGGCAAGGCCGTGGTTGGTTGATTGAATTGGTTGTGGAGTGAGATAAGTGAAAGGCCGTGGTTGGTTGTTCAAAAGGCAAGGACGATTCCAACAATTTCAAATTATTAACATAAACAACTCAACACCAATATTTTCATAAAATCATTATAAAGAGAACCGAAACATGTTGAAAAATAAGAAACTAACAAAAAAGAACGTAGAGTAACCAATACCTCAAAAATCCAAACCTTTGGCAAAACAATAGTACAAAAATAGCTAAATGACTAACATAAACAGAATAACATAATAAAGTACCTCAAGTAATATAAGAATGGTAAAAGCAAGTAGAACATGAGACAACAAAAATATACAAGTTATACAATTAGAAGCATGTAACAAGTAAGCCGATATTGGGTTAAAAAGGTACAAATCAAAGTAAGTAACAATTAAATAGCAATTAACAAGTAAAGCATAGATGTTAGCTAAGAACATGTAACAATTAAAGCATTTACAAGAGATAACATAGAATAAATGAAGAGATGGAAATAAATAGCCCAACCCCACATGATTAATTCCAGGACGACGCATATACACTCGTCACCTCGCATATACACAGATTTCTCTCATAGTTCAGATAGAAATAGTCCAACAAGTCCTTATTCCCTCAAGTCAAGGTTAAACACAATACTTACCTCTTTCCTCTATCAAATCAAGACTTAACCACTGCCTTTCTTTTAGAATTAGCATCCAAATCGGTCAAATATAACCAAATATAGTTCACATAATTAGAAATAAGCTTTAGAAACTACCCACGAGTGAAAAAGATTCGATATTTGATTAAAAAAACTTAACACAGGTCAACCCAGGGCTCGCTTGGTTGAAACCTGAGATTCGAACCAAAACCCGATTACCCATTCAACCCTGAGCCCGGTTATTAGATTTGTTTCAAAATCCAACTTCAATATGAAGTCTAAATCTCAATTTTGTGAAATCCGTAATTTATATCCAACTCCCTAAATTTTACCATAAAATTCGTAGGATAAAGGTTAAAATCAATGGATGATTATGGAAATATAACAATACAAGTTAAAATTCACTAACCAATGAAGTAGGGATGAAAAATCTCTTTAAAATCGCCTATAGACCAAGCTCTAGCTTTAAATAATGGTGGCAAATGGTCAAATCCCGACTTTCAACACTTTAAATATCTGGGCATCAGGTGCTCTTCGTTCGCGAAGCACTGACACTTTTGTGATGCACTGGCCAATTGGCCTTCGGGTTCGTGAGGTTTGCATCACATCCGCGAAGGCTTATTCCCCAGCCTGCCTTTGCATTCGCATCCCCAGGTTTGTGTTCGCGATAAAGACCATAGATACCTCCTTCAGTTCAATCGCATTCGCGAGACACCTGTCGCGTTCGCGAAGGGTAATCCCCCTTCTCTTCATGTTCGTGACCCGGCCCTTGAGTTCGCAAAGAACAACCAGCCCCAACCCTAAACTTCCACTTCGTGAGCGTGATCGCGAAGTACTGGACACCAGCAGTTGCACACATTCAAAAATGGCCTGAAGCCTATAACTCATCTGAGCCCCTTGGGCTCAAAACCAAACATGCACACAAGTGTAATAAAATCATACGAACTTGCTCGCGCGATCAAAACACCAAACTAACATCTAGAACCACGAATCAGACATCATACCGAATGAAATTCAAAAGAAAACTCAAGAACCTCTAGAATCACAACCAAGCGTCCGAATCCTATCAAACCAACTCCGAATTGTATAAAATTTTACAATCAATTTTCAAATAGCAAAACAGATATATTCTAAGTCCCAAAACTAAAATCTGAACCCGATAACCAAATTGTCAACCTATGATCAAACCTAGGAAATTTCCAAACATTCAAATTTCTAACTTTCGGTAAAATAAGTCAAATCAACCTAGAGACCTCTGAATTAAATTCTGGGCATATGCCCAAGTCCAAAATCACAATACAGACCTACCGGAATCATCAAAATACCGATCTAGGATCGTATACCCAAAATGTTGATCGTAATCAACTCAAGTTGTTTTAAAGCCAAAATTCATATTTTCTTCAAATTTTTACGTAAAACCTTTCCAGAAAATAACATGGACTAAGCATGCAAATCAAGAAACTTCAAATGAAGCTAATAGAGGTCTCGGAACACGTAAATAAGGGCTAGTACTCAAAATGACCTATCGGGTCGTCACATTCTCCACCTCTAAAAGAAACGTTCGTCCTCGAACGAACATAGAAAAGTACCTGGAATGGTGAAATGGTGTGGGTATCTACTCCGCATATCAGACTCGGACTCCCACATAGTTGCCTCGATCGGCTGACCTCTCCATTGCACTTTCACAGATAGAAAACTCATAGACCTCAACTTTTGAACCTGCTGAGCTAGAATGGCCTCCAACTCCTCCTCATAGCCAAATTCTCATCAAGCTAAACCGTGCTGAAGTCCAAAACATGCGAGTTGTCCTCATGATAATTCCGAAGCATGGAAACACGGAATACCGGATGTACTCTAGATAGGCTAGGAGGCAATGCAAGCCTGTAGGCAACCTCCCCAACTCTCTCTAAGATCTCAAATGGACCAATAAACCTCGGGCTCAACTTGCCCTTCTTCCCAAACCACATCACGCCCTTCATTGGAGACACTCGACGAAGAACCTTCTCATCCACCATATAAGCTTCATCCCTAAGCTTCCAGTCCGCGTAAAGCTTTTGTCTAGACTAAGCTGTATGAAGTCGTTCCTAAATTACCTTAACCTTTTCCATAGCATCACAAACCAAATCAGTGCCCAACAACCTAGCCTCTCTGGACTCAAACTAACCAATCGGCGAATGATATCGCCTCCCATATAAGGCCTCATATGGAACCATCTGAATACTCGAGTGGGTAACTGTTGTTGTAGGCGAACTCTGCAAGAGGGAAGAACTGGTCTCATGAAACTCCAAAATATATAACACACACACGTAACATGTCCTCCAAGATTTGAATAGTGCGCTCGAACTGTCTATTTATCTGAGGATGAAACATTGTGCTCAGCACAACCTGTAGGCCCAACTCACACTGCATGGCTCTCCAAAAATGCGAAGTGAACTACGTGCCTCTATTAAAAGTTATGGAAATGGCAACGCTGTGCAGGAGGATAATCTCCTGAATGTAAACCTGAACCAACCGCTCTGAAGAATAGGAAGTCGCCATCAGAATGAAGTGTGCAAACTTAGTCAATCGGCCCATAATAACCCAGACCACATCATATTTATTCAAGGTTCGTGGCAAGCCTATCACAAAATCCATGGTGATGCGCTCCCACTTCCACTCTGGTATCTCCAATCTCTGAGTCAATCCACCCGATTTATAATGCTCATACTTCATCAATTGACAATTCAAACACCGAGATACATAAGCAACAATGTCTTTCTTCATTCTTCGCCACCAGTTGTGTTGTTTCAAGTCACAGTATATCTTCATGGCACCTAGGTGAATAGAATAGTGCAAAATGTGAGCCTCCTCAAGGATCAATTCCCTCAACCTATCAATATTTGGAATACAAATTCGGCCTTGAATCCGCATAACACCATCATCTCAAATCACAACCTCCTTGGCACCACCCTGCTGCATCGTATCCTTCAAAACCAATAAGTGAGGATCATCAAACTTGCGAGACTTGATACACTCCAACAACAAAGACTGTGCCACAACACAAGCAAGAACCTGTCTAGGCTCCAAAACATCTAATCTCACAAACTGGTTGGCTATAGCCTAAACATCCATGGATAGTGGCCACTCTGCTACCGATAAATATGCCAAACTGCCCATGCTCTCCACCTTCCTACTCAATGCATCGGCCACTACATTGACCTTCCCCGGATGATATAATATGGTGATATCATAGTGTTTCAGCAACACTAACCATCTCCATTGCTGCAAATTAAGGTCTTTCTGCTTGAACAGGTGATGGAGACTCTGATTGTCGGTATAGACCTCAAAATGAATGTCGTACATATAGTGCCTCCAAATCTTCAGCGTGTGAACAATTGCTACCAACTCTAAATCATGAAAAGGGTAATTCTTCTCACGAATCTTCAACTGCCGAGATGCGTAGGCAATTACCCTACCATCTTTCATTAATACTGCGCCAAGCCCAATATGCGATGCATCATAAGACATAGGGTAAGATTCCAAACCTATAGGCAACACAAACACTGGGGCTGTAGTCAAAGCAGTCTTGAGCTTCTGAAATTTCTCCTCACACTCGTCAGACCATCTAAAAAGAGCACACTTTTGGGTCAACTTGGTCAATGGAGCTGAGATAGATGAAAACCCCTCCACGAACTGACGATACTAACCAGCCAAACCTAGGAAGCTCTGAATCTATGTAGTTGAAGTATGTCTAGGATAGTTCTATACTGCCTCAATCTTTTTAAGATCCACTTTAATGCCTTCAGAAGATACAACATGGCCCAAAAAGGCAAACGAGTCCAATTAGAACTCACACTTTGAAAACTTGGCATATAATTGACTATCCCTCAAAGTATGAAGTACGAATCGAAGATGCTGCTCATGCTCCTCTCAACAGTGGGAGTAAAACAAAATATCATCAATGAAGATGNTAAATAAGGGCTAGTACTCAAAATGACCTATCGGGTCGTCACATTCTCCACCTCTAAAAGAAACGTTCGTCCTCGAACGAACATAGAAAAGTACCTGGAATGGTGAAATGGTGTGGGTATCTACTCCGCATATCNGGTTCATCAAATCCATAAAGGTTTTGGGGCATTAGTCAAAACAAATAACATCATTAAGAACTCATAGTGACCATACTGAGTCCGAAAAGTTGTCGTAGGACATCCGATGCCCTAATCATCAACTCATGGTAGCCAGATCTCAAATCAATCTTCGAAAACACTTTGGCACCCTGAAGTTGATAAAATAAGTCATGAATCCTAGGCAATAGATGCTTGTTCTTGATAGTGAACCTGTTTAACTGCCGATAGCCTATACACATCATCATTGTTCCATCCTTCATCTTCAAAACAACACCGGTGCACCCCAAGGCGAGACACTAGGTCTAATGAATCCTTTATCAAGCAAATCCTGCAATTGCTCCTTCAATTCCTTCAACTCAACTGGGGCCATACGGTACGGTATAGTAGAAATGGGATGAGTGCCGTAACCAGATAAATACAGAAGTCAATATCTCTGTCGGGTGGCATCCTCGACAAATTAGTAAGAAACACCTCTAGAAACTAACGCACAACTGGTACTGAATCCATGGAAGGAACCTCTGCACTAGGATCACAGATATAGGCCAAATATGCAAGACATCCCTTATCGACCATACACCGAGCCTTCACATAAGATATAACCTTGCTAGAAAATTGGAGTCCCTCTCCACTCTAATCGAGGCAACCCCGGTATGGCTAATGTCACAGTCTTGGTTTAACAGTCCAAAATAANCAGACTCGGACTCCCACATAGTTGCCTCGATCGGCTGACCTCTCCATTGCACTTTCACAGATAGAAAACTCATAGACCTCAACTTTTGAACCTGCTGAGCTAGAATGGCCTCCAACTCCTCCTCATAGCCAAATTCTCATCAAGCTAAACCGTGCTGAAGTCCAAAACATGCGAGTTGTCCTCATGATAATTCCGAAGCATGGAAACACGGAATACCGGATGTACTCTAGATAGGCTAGGAGGCAATGCAAGCCTGTAGGCAACCTCCCCAACTCTCTCTAAGATCTCAAATGGACCAATAAACCTCGGGCTCAACTTGCCCTTCTTCCCAAACCACATCACGCCCTTCATTGGAGACACTCGACGAAGAACCTTCTCATCCACCATATAAGCTTCATCCCTAAGCTTCCAGTCCGCGTAAAGCTTTTGTCTAGACTAAGCTGTATGAAGTCGTTCCTAAATTACCTTAACCTTTTCCATAGCATCACAAACCAAATCAGTGCCCAACAACCTAGCCTCTCTGGACTCAAACTAACCAATCGGCGAATGATATCGCCTCCCATATAAGGCCTCATATGGAACCATCTGAATACTCGAGTGGGTAACTGTTGTTGTAGGCGAACTCTGCAAGAGGGAAGAACTGGTCTCATGAAACTCCAAAATATATAACACACACACGTAACATGTCCTCCAAGATTTGAATAGTGCGCTCGAACTGTCTATTTATCTGAGGATGAAACATTGTGCTCAGCACAACCTGTAGGCCCAACTCACACTGCATGGCTCTCTAAAAATGCGAAGTGAACTACGTGCCTCTATTAAAAGTTATGGAAATGGCAACNTAAGGTGACAACCAATCCATGCCCAAGATAACATCAAAGTCCACCATATCAAGAAGTAGAAAATACCCTAGTCTCATAGCTCCCAATAGAAACCATACACGAGCGATAAATACGATCTACCACAATAGAATCTCCCACAGGCGTGGACACATAAAATGAGCACTCAAGAAATCACGATGCATAACCAGATAAGAAGCAAAATAGGATGACATGTATGAATAAGTAGATCTTGGATCAAATTAAATGGAGGCATATATATGGCAAATCGGAACAATACTTGTGATGACGACATCAGATGACTTTGCCTAAGGTCTACCTGGGAATGCATAGAAATAGGGATGGGCCTCAGACCTCCGCCTCTTGAACGACCTATAACTAGTTGGCCTCCACCTCTAACAGCTTGACCACCACCTTTGGCTGCCTGACCCCTTCCTCTAGCTGGCCGAGCGGGCAGTGGAGCAACTAGTGCCGGAACCATGGCATGAAAATCCTGCTGAGAACCACAACTCTGAAGTCATGGAAAGTACCTCCTGATATGACCCATACCTCCACACTTAAAGAACTCTCTCAGCTATTGTGGTTGCTGAAGGTGAGATGAACCTGACGTCCCGGATAACTACTATGATAGCTCTGAATTGGTGGTGCACTGATGGGAGCTAAAGTTGCATTTGTAGGCTAGCTGCTCAGGATGAGACCCATAGGAAACATGATTTCCCGAGGCACGATACGTTACCTGAAGTGCTTACTGAATCGTCCTGTGAGGATGGCCTCTACCAAATGAACCTCTGCCTCCAGATGAGGCGCCACGGAAACCACCAAAATGACGAGGCCTCTTCTTAGATACTGCCTCTCTACCTTGACCACGAATCATCTCGATCCGTCTAGCAATCTCTACGATTCTCTAGAAAGAAATATCATCCCCCGTGTCCTTGTCCATCTGTAACCTGATACCAAAAGTGAGGCCCTCAATGAATCTCCTAACCCTCTCCCTATCAATATGAATCAAGATAGCTGTATGGCGGGTTAGGTCCATGAATTTGGTCTCGTACTGGGTAACAGTCATGCTACCCTACTGAAGGCGCTCTGACTGCGAGTGGTGCTCTTCTCTCAGAGTAAAAGGAATTAACTTCTCCAAAAATAGCTGCGAAAACTAATCCCAAGTGAGTGGTGGTGAACCTGCTGGTTCTCCTTGCTCATAATCCTGCTACCACCTCTTAGTAGAACCAGTCATCTAAAATACTGCAAAGTCGACTCCATTGGACTCCACAATAACCATGTTGCGCAACACCTCATGGAAATGATCCAAATAATCATGTGGGTCCTCAGAAGGTGTACCACTAAAATGAATAGGAAAGAGCTTGGTGAACTTATCCAACCTCATCAATCCCTTAGAAGACATCGCGGGCCTCTCCCTGGTCTACGTAGCAACAACAGACTGAACTACTCCAACTCTGGGACCACCAGAGTCTGGTACTAAGGAGCCATTTGCTCTGGAGTGTGAGTGGTGGGCGTCTGAGCTCCTCCCCAACTTGAAAGATAGCTAGTTCCATAGGAAATACTATGGCCTGGGCCACAATCTCCATAAAGCTCACTAAGCGGACTATGACATCCTGAAGTACGGGAGTAGCAATGAATCCCTCCGTGACCTGAGTGAGGTCGACTGGTGCAGTCTGAACAGGGATCTTCTCCTCATGCTCAATCTGAGGCTCTTTAACAGGTGTTGCTTCACGTACTCTAGGTTGAGCTCTACCTCTATCCCGACCCCTACCTCTAGTAGTGGCTACAATAAGGGGCTCTGGCTTTTGTCCGACTGTAGATGCTGTGTGTGTCCTCATTATCTATGAGAGAATAAGAATACAAGGTTTCAAACATCAGTAATAGAATAAAGTCGCACGATAGAGAGGGAAAGAAGTGAAATTTTCCTAAACCCCTATAACCTCTAGATGATAAGTACAGACATCTCCGTACCGATTCTCCAGACTTTACTAAGCTTGCTCATGACTCGTGAGACCTAGGCAACCTAGTACTCTGATACCAACTTGTCTTAATCCGAAATCCCAGCCTCGGGGCCATGATGGCGCCTAACATTTCACTTGCTAGGCAAGCCAACGTTAGCTAATTACTTAACCAATTTTAACAATTTAAATCAAAATATTAATAATAAAAAACTGTGATAGTCTGAAACAGATATGATAAATACCATGTAGCGTACGCTTAACATATCCCAGAAATATGGAATCACGAATACATGAGCATCTAGAGTACTACAGATAAAGTATGAACAAAATACATTTTTTTGAAATAAGGTAAATAGTAAAGACAGAATGGAAGGGGACTTAAGGGACTGTGAATGCCAGCATCTCTACCTTAAGTCTCCTGCTAATAGCTAGTCTGGGCAATATCTCCTCTACACGCCGTTGGGACCAACTATGGTATCTGCACAAGAAGTACAGAAGTGTAGCATGAGTATAACCGACCCCATGTACTCTGTAAGTGCCGAGCCTAACCTCGACGAAGTAGTGATGAGGCTATGACAAGACACTCACAATAAATATGTACGAAACAATAATAATGGAAAAAAGAATAAAAATAAAATAGTAAATTCAAATAATAGGAACCGTAGGTCAACAACCAAAAAGGGCCCCAGAATAATGAAAGCTCAAATCTCATATCACAATACCGAGAACAAATCTCTACAACCACAAACAACTTACAAAACATCAAATCTGTTGCGACGTGCAACCCGATCCCACAATATCATCATCTGTTCATATCATATTCTGTCCCTATTTCTTCATATCATATCATATCATTTCAATACTGTTGCGACGCGCAACCCACTCTCAACAATTTAAAATTATTAACATAAACAACTCAACACCAATCTTTCCAAAATATCATTGCAAAGAGAAATGAAACATGCGGAACAATAAGAAACTACCAAAACAAACAGATGATAACCATTATTTCAAAAACCCAAACCTTGGCAAAAGAATAATACCAGAATAGGTAAATGAATCACATAAACAGAATAACAAAATAAAGTACCTCAAGTAATATAAGAACTTTAAAAGCAAGTCGAACATGAGACGATGCAAATATACAAGTTATACAATTTGAAGTATGTAGCAGGTAAGCAGATATTGGGTGAGAAATGTACAAATAAAAATGTAAGGCCCCGTAAAATTTTTCCTAAAAACCCGGATTCCGTGATGCCGAAGTAGGCGTAGAGGTTAATAGTAGTAGAAGGAAAATATTGGGCAGAAATAGGCATTTCTGCGGCCCGTTCTGCGACCGCAGAACCACTATGCGGACCGCAGAATGGTCGCAGATTGAAGCAGCCTTTTTGGCCAATTTTCAGGTGAATTCCGCAGCCAATTAAGAGACCACATAACCGTTTCGCGGGCTGCATTTTGGCTGCATAATCGTCCTTGGACATTTGCGGTGGGAGGTTCTGCGGTGCATTATGCGATCGCTGAACAGGTCCGCAGGCCGCATAACGGCCGCAAAGTGAAGCAGGCCAGCCTAGTTCCCAGGGCCACTTTCCGCGGTCATTTTGCGGACCGCATAACCATTATATGGTCATATATATGACCGCAGAACTTGTTCCTGAGATTCATTTTTGGGATTTCTAAACCCGACCCTATTTCGTTAAAACACCTACCTTGGACCATTTTGAACTTATTTTTTGATATTTTTAGAGTGAGAGAGAGGGTCTTAGAGGGAAAGAGTGATCTTCATCAAATTTATCTTCAATTCTCACTNGGGGCATTAGTCAAAACAAATAACATCATTAAGAACTCATAGTGACCATACTGAGTCCGAAAAGTTGTCGTAGGACATCCGATGCCCTAATCATCAACTCATGGTAGCCAGATCTCAAATCAATCTTCGAAAACACTTTGGCACCCTGAAGTTGATAAAATAAGTCATGAATCCTAGGCAATAGATGCTTGTTCTTGATAGTGAACCTGTTTAACTGCCGATAGCCTATACACATCATCATTGTTCCATCCTTCATCTTCAAAACAACACCGGTGCACCCCAAGGCGAGACACTAGGTCTAATGAATCCTTTATCAAGCAAATCCTGCAATTGCTCCTTCAATTCCTTCAACTCAACTGGGGCCATACGGTACGGTATAGTAGAAATGGGATGAGTGCCGTAACCAGATAAATACAGAAGTCAATATCTCTGTCGGGTGGCATCCTCGACAAATTAGTAAGAAACACCTCTAGAAACTAACGCACAACTGGTACTGAATCCATGGAAGGAACCTCTGCACTAGGATCACAGATATAGGCCAAATATGCAAGACATCCCTTATCGACCATACACCGAGCCTTCACATAAGATATAACCTTGCTAGAAAATTGGAGTCCCTCTCCACTCTAATCGAGGCAACCCCGGTATGGCTAATGTCACAGTCTTGGTTTAACAGTCCAAAATAACGTGATAAGGTGACAACCAATCCATGCCCAAGATAACATCAAAGTCCACCATATCAAGAAGTAGAAAATACCCTAGTCTCATAGCTCCCAATAGAAACCATACACGAGCGATAAATACGATCTACCACAATAGAATCTCCCACAGGCGTGGACACATAAAATGAGCACTCAAGAAATCACGATGCATAACCAGATAAGAAGCAAAATAGGATGACATGTATGAATAAGTAGATCTTGGATCAAATTAAATGGAGGCATATATATGGCAAATCGGAACAATACTTGTGATGACGACATCAGATGACTTTGCCTAAGGTCTACCTGGGAATGCATAGAAATAGGGATGGGCCTCAGACCTCCGCCTCTTGAACGACCTATAACTAGTTGGCCTCCACCTCTAACAGCTTGACCACCACCTTTGGCTGCCTGACCCCTTCCTCTAGCTGGCCGAGCGGGCAGTGGAGCAACTAGTGCCGGAACCATGGCATGAAAATCCTGCTGAGAACCACAACTCTGAAGTCATGGAAAGTACCTCCTGATATGACCCATACCTCCACACTTAAAGAACTCTCTCAGCTATTGTGGTTGCTGAAGGTGAGATGAACCTGACGTCCCGGATAACTACTATGATAGCTCTGAATTGGTGGTGCACTGATGGGAGCTAAAGTTGCATTTGTAGGCTAGCTGCTCAGGATGAGACCCATAGGAAACATGATTTCCCGAGGCACGATACGTTACCTGAAGTGCTTACTGAATCGTCCTGTGAGGATGGCCTCTACCAAATGAACCTCTGCCTCCAGATGAGGCGCCACGGAAACCACCAAAATGACGAGGCCTCTTCTTAGATACTGCCTCTCTACCTTGACCACGAATCATCTCGATCCGTCTAGCAATCTCTACGATTCTCTAGAAAGAAATATCATCCCCCGTGTCCTTGTCCATCTGTAACCTGATACCAAAAGTGAGGCCCTCAATGAATCTCCTAACCCTCTCCCTATCAATATGAATCAAGATAGCTGTATGGCGGGTTAGGTCCATGAATTTGGTCTCGTACTGGGTAACAGTCATGCTACCCTACTGAAGGCGCTCTGACTGCGAGTGGTGCTCTTCTCTCAGAGTAAAAGGAATTAACTTCTCCAAAAATAGCTGCGAAAACTAATCCCAAGTGAGTGGTGGTGAACCTGCTGGTTCTCCTTGCTCATAATCCTGCTACCACCTCTTAGTAGAACCAGTCATCTAAAATACTGCAAAGTCGACTCCATTGGACTCCACAATAACCATGTTGCGCAACACCTCATGGAAATGATCCAAATAATCATGTGGGTCCTCAGAAGGTGTACCACTAAAATGAATAGGAAAGAGCTTGGTGAACTTATCCAACCTCATCAATCCCTTAGAAGACATCGCGGGCCTCTCCCTGGTCTACGTAGCAACAACAGACTGAACTACTCCAACTCTGGGACCACCAGAGTCTGGTACTAAGGAGCCATTTGCTCTGGAGTGTGAGTGGCGGGCGTCTGAGCTCCTCCCCAACTTGAAAGATAGCTAGTTCCATAGGAAATACTATGGCCTGGGCCACAATCTCCATAAAGCTCACTAAGCGGACTATGACATCCTGAAGTACGGGAGTAGCAATGAATCCCTCCGTGACCTGAGTGAGGTCGACTGGTGCAGTCTGAACAGGGATCTTCTCCTCATGCTCAATCTGAGGCTCTTTAACAGGTGTTGCTTCACGTACTCTAGGTTGAGCTCTACCTCTATCCCGACCCCTACCTCTAGTAGTGGCTACAATAAGGGGCTCTGGCTTTTGTCCGACTGTAGATGCTGTGTGTGTCCTCATTATCTATGAGAGAATAAGAATACAAGGTTTCAAACATCAGTAATAGAATAAAGTCGCACGATAGAGAGGGAAAGAAGTGAAATTTTCCTAAACCCCTATAACCTCTAGATGATAAGTACAGACATCTCCGTACCGATTCTCCAGACTTTACTAAGCTTGCTCATGACTCGTGAGACCTAGGCAACCTAGTACTCTGATACCAACTTGTCTTAATCCGAAATCCCAGCCTCGGGGCCATGATGGCGCCTAACATTTCACTTGCTAGGCAAGCCAACGTTAGCTAATTACTTAACCAATTTTAACAATTTAAATCAAAATATTAATAATAAAAAACTGTGATAGTCTGAAACAGATATGATAAATACCATGTAGCGTACGCTTAACATATCCCAGAAATATGGAATCACGAATACATGAGCATCTAGAGTACTACAGATAAAGTATGAACAAAATACATTTTTTTGAAATAAGGTAAATAGTAAAGACAGAATGGAAGGGGACTTAAGGGACTGTGAATGCCAGCATCTCTACCTTAAGTCTCCTGCTAATAGCTAGTCTGGGCAATATCTCCTCTACACGCCGTTGGGACCAACTATGGTATCTGCACAAGAAGTACAGAAGTGTAGCATGAGTATAACCGACCCCATGTACTCTGTAAGTGCCGAGCCTAACCTCGACGAAGTAGTGATGAGGCTATGACAAGACACTCACAATAAATATGTACGAAACAATAATAATGGAAAAAAGAATAAAAATAAAATAGTAAATTCAAATAATAGGAACCGTAGGTCAACAACCAAAAAGGGCCCCAGAATAATGAAAGCTCAAATCTCATATCACAATACCGAGAACAAATCTCTACAACCACAAACAACTTACAAAACATCAAATCTGTTGCGACGTGCAACCCGATCCCACAATATCATCATCTGTTCATATCATATTCTGTCCCTATTTCTTCATATCATATCATATCATTTCAATACTGTTGCGACGCGCAACCCACTCTCAACAATTTAAAATTATTAACATAAACAACTCAACACCAATCTTTCCAAAATATCATTGCAAAGAGAAATGAAACATGCGGAACAATAAGAAACTACCAAAACAAACAGATGATAACCATTATTTCAAAAACCCAAACCTTGGCAAAAGAATAATACCAGAATAGGTAAATGAATCACATAAACAGAATAACAAAATAAAGTACCTCAAGTAATATAAGAACTTTAAAAGCAAGTCGAACATGAGACGATGCAAATATACAAGTTATACAATTTGAAGTATGTAGCAGGTAAGCAGATATTGGGTGAGAAATGTACAAATAAAAATGTAAGGCCCCGTAAAATTTTTCCTAAAAACCCGGATTCCGTGATGCCGAAGTAGGCGTAGAGGTTAATAGTAGTAGAAGGAAAATATTGGGCAGAAATAGGCATTTCTGCGGCCCGTTCTGCGACCGCAGAACCACTATGCGGACCGCAGAATGGTCGCAGAGTGAAGCAGCCTTTTTGGCCAATTTTCAGGTGAATTCCGCAGCCAATTAAGAGACCACATAACCGTTTCGCGGGCTGCATTTTGGCTGCATAATCGTCCTTGGACATTTGCGGTGGGAGGTTCTGCGGTGCATTATGCGATCGCTGAACAGGTCCGCAGGCCGCATAACGGCCGCAAAGTGAAGCAGGCCAGCCTAGTTCCCAGGGCCACTTTCCGCGGTCATTTTGCGGACCGCATAACCATTATATGGTCATATATATGACCGCAGAACTTGTTCCTGAGATTCATTTTTGGGATTTCTAAACCCGACCCTATTTCGTTAAAACACCTACCTTGGACCATTTTGAACTTATTTTTTGATATTTTTAGAGTGAGAGAGAGGGTCTTAGAGGGAAAGAGTGATCTTCATCAAATTTATCTTCAATTCTCACTTAAAACCTTGAAGATTATCAAGAGAGACACCTAGGTCTTCTTCCTAAGAGGTAAGATTCTATCACCCCGAACTCTTAATTTCAAAATGTAACTAGAATGGGCCATTAGCAAGGTAATTCATGGGGATGGGGGTGCTTACCTTGTATGCATGTGATCCTAAGGTATGCAGGGAGGTTGTGAGTTAAAGATAGAAAAGAATTGAGTGTGGGTTGGTGGAGTCTTTCACAAAAAGGGCAATGAAATCTTAATACAAACATAGTGTTTGATAGAATGCTCAACTGAGCTAGAATTATGATCGTTTTCCTAATCTTGGGTTCAATTTTGCTATATTGCTAAAATAGATTGAAGTTGCTAATATTCCGGAACATCTTAGAGTTTTAAGAGGCTCAATTGAGGTATGTTGGCTAAACCCCCTCTTCTTAGAGTTGAAACCCACGGTATTCATGCAATCGACGTAAGTCCCAAATTGAACGTCCTAGAAATTGCTATCCCAAATGTGCTTGCTTTGCAAATATAGGTGTAATATATATTCCCATGCTTTCATCATGTTATCTCGTCATCTGAGGAAATGTTCAAGACTTAGAATATGTGCTGCTATGCCTAGACTTCAGGTCAAATTCGATTAAAGACCGTTATGCCAAATTGTGTGAAAAGCCTCTATGTACCTTGAATTCTAAATTTCTCACATGTGAAATCAAGAGTCATGAATAAAAACCATTTTTTATTGATGATAATAATAATGTTGGATTGTGGAAAAGAACTCGAATTATGAAATAAGGCCAAATGCCAAGAACAACTTTATAATTAAAGCCACTTGTGCCAATGTGCTGAAAAGTTGGGAAAGAAATATGAAGTAAGATGATCAATTGAATATGGTTGATGTCTCAAATGATATGGATTAGCCGATCAGGTCAAGATCGGACTTCGTGTAATAACATAGTGGTATTGTGAGTGAAATTGTGAACATGGTTGATGTCTCAAATGAGATGGCTTAGCCGATCATGCCGAGATAGGACTCCGTGTAATAACACAGTGGTATTGTGAGTGAAATAGGGAATATGGTTGATGTCTCAAATGAGATGGCTTAGACGATTGGGCCGAGATCGGACTCCGTGTAAGAACAAGGTGGTATTGTGGACTGTGGTATATTGGTGGCAATTAACTTAAAAATCTATGTGATCCTTAACTTGATGTTTTAGTGTTGTTTAAATCTCATATTGTATTGTTGTTCATTCTATTGAAATAGTGTTTTAGTTTTACATACTAGTACTATTCGACAGTACTAACATCCCTTTTACTGGGGGCGCTGCATCTTTAAATGGATGCAGGTGGTTCTATAGCAGACATTGTTGATGAAAGATAATGCTGCATCCTCTTCTCAACGGACTCGGTGAGCCCCATTTCATTCCGGGTGTCATGTATTGTACCTTTTGTTTATATTGTGGTCACTTTTTAAGGTATAGCCGTGGCCTTGTTTCCGGTACCATCTTTACTCTCTTTTGTATCTTTAGAGGCTTCATAGACACTATGTGGGTTGTATATGGGTGTTAGAAAGGTCAAACAGATTATGTTGTATTTTGGATTTTTGTTCTACTAAATCACAAAATGTATGTATTTTGAAACTTAAGAGGAAGTAGCAAAATGGAATGGTTTAATAATGTCTATATATGTGGTCCTTCTACCATTTAGCTAATAAAAACATGCATTCACTTATCATAAGTGAGTTTGGGTAGAAGGAAATCTAACAGGCTTGCTCGGCCAGGTTTTATCGGTTGAGCGCCGATCGCGCTCCCTGAGTTTGGGGCGTGACAAACTTGGTATTAGAGACTAAGTTTTAAAGTGTCCTAGGATGTCTCGGAGCCGTGTCTAGTAGAGTCCTTCTTATCGATGTGTTGTCGACCGCATCTATAAGTTGGAGGCTACATGGACATTTTAGGAATGTTACCCTTCTTCAACACTCCAGATCGTGCGATAGAGCTTGACTATCAGATTGTCTTCTAACTCGTGCGTTGAGGTTTAAGGTAAGTTTAAACGCTCTTTTGTTTATTCCAAGTAATGTTGTCATATGACATGACAAATGGGTAAAGGCCTGAATATTAAATAGACGGCACCTGTATCATGTTGAATAAATGGAATGGCCATATAAGATAAGTATATAGTACCATGAGCATACTTTATATGAGAAGAGTGCTAGAAGTGATTACCCACCTCCAAAGAGGCATTAACATGATAAATGAGACCTAGGCTTAACTAGTACATGTGGTTAGTGTGGGAATTGTTACATAGGCACGTGATATATGAAAGGCATGTCCTGGAGAGTAATGATAAATGTGTAGGTCTTTCACGGGAGACAAGAAGTTATGACAAGAGAGTCATTTGAACCCACAATAAGAAGGCCCTAGCACTATGAATGTTATAAAAATCTCAGGAATGTGCGAAGTTGTGTTACACTCCAAAAAGGATATTGACACGAGGGATTTGGATCCCAAGCCCGTGTGGCTGAATAAGGGTAGAGAACTTATGAGGTTAATACCATGGGGATTTAAATCTCCCCAATAGTCAATCATATACAAGAGGAATAGAGATGTGAAACATGTGTCCCTCAAATTGCTAAATTGAAAATTTGCATCAAAATGTGAAACATTCACCCCAAGTGGGGAGGGAAGGGCCATGATGAGACTACTTAAGTACAATAAAATGAGAGTAGGGCCATGTAGCTATGATGTTTGGATATTTTATTTAAGACGTGTGTAGTCTAGAAAAGTGGTAAGGGATAACGTGATTCTCTGAATGGTTATGCAAATGATAAACCACTAGTACAAAAATAATGTGGAAGGTTAGGAAATGTAAATTCTTCGTACGTAACAATATACATGACAGGGTCAACGATACTAGAAACTCAGAGTAAGGTTTGCAAAAGGGTTTTATACTTGTTAGAGAGTCAGGGACAATGGAACCCAAGGAAGTACTACAGATCAAATGTGAAAGACTTGCACTTTCTTAGAATGAGTTGATCACAAATTTGTGATTTAGCTAAAGTTCTAAGGCTTTAAGAAAGACAGAATGAGTGGGAGAGATAAATGTGATGTTATAATAACCCAAGAGTGCATCTGGACTTGATGGAGAATCTTATAAGCAAGGAAGTGTTAAGTGATACACGGGTGAACACACTTTCCCATGAATATCCCAACAAGTGTCGAGAGGCTAGCAGGACGAATTCCCAACTAAGAGAAAAGACCACATATCATATGGAAGAGCACATAACTATGCACAAACTAGAAAGAATGAGGCGAGAAGAATTAGAAGAAAATCTATAAATTGAGATGGTCATGGTTATCGCAAAATAGTTCGTATCAGAATGGTGGACTCGCCTAGAGCACAAGTGTAAATAGAAGATATAAAGGATCAACTATAATGCAACCGACTTGAGTGACACCGAATAGCAACTAAAAGATTTAGAGGGAGTTCATGTCTACATATTACATTGGGAAGTGAGACTACTGGTGATGAAGTAATGGTGTGATAAACTCAACGAACCAGGCACAATGATACTACAAGCTCATGGAAGGCAGACAAGTGTGTGGCATAATAAGGTTGCCAACTATGAATTAAGGGCAAGAAGGAAATGTTCGAAACAGATTGAGAGAGGATGAACATTTGTTATGAACCAAATATGTTTAACATGATAGCTCTTAGCCTGCAATACCAGGAAACAATATTGGTGACTACAATACTGGGAATAAGGTGAGTTACTTATCGAGGATGGAATTAGGTGGACTAAGTCCTACACTTATAAGGAAAAACACGAAGTCGTCGTTGAAGAATTCAGGAGGATCTCAAGTTTCAGAAAAGGCCATGTTCGGACCAATGACTTTTGTGGAATTGAATATATCTGAAGGGTGTTGATATGTGTTTTGGGAAGTGTTTAGCAGTAAAGAGGGATCGTGAGAATGTTCATGAGGGAAGTAGAGTGGTTTCTTAAAATCCTATAAGACTTATAAGGAGGAAAACGGGTGGCTAAGAAAAGTCTGAGCACGATGTTACTTCACATTAAGGCAATGCCATGCAGATTGATGTTATCAGGGTGTGCGCGCAAGCTAGTAGATGTTATTCATTTGAAACATAGGGTCCTATAAGAAAACTGACCTAGTAATGTCTTTTGTTGAGAAATTTGGGAAGGGTCTGGGGGGACAAACTCTCTCAAGAATATCTCTGAAAACTGAGCCCAAGTAAGCGGGGCTGTATCAATTAGCCTACCCTTCTAGTAAGCCTGCCACCACCGATATGCTGCTCCTGACAACGGAAATGTTGTAAAAGCAACTTCACTCACCTCCACAATACCCATGGTGCAGAGAATGCTGTGGCACTTCTCTAGAAAACCCTACGCATCCTCGGTAGCTGTTCCATTGAAAGTAGGAGGATCACACTTCTTGATCCTCTCAAGTCTCCTCTGCTCCTCCTCAGATACCTCTGGCCTCACCTCAGGCTGAACCGATATAACAGGCTGTGCTGGCATGACACTCGGGACCTGGTTAATGTGGACCCGCTACTCTAGGGTACGGGCCGTGGGATTATGTGCTCCTCCCCCAGCCTGAGGTATGGCTGGTGCAAGGGGAATCAATCCCGCCTGTGCTAGAGTGCCGAACATGCTCAACAATTGTGCTAGAGTCTCCTGATGTCCAGGGGAAACGACAGGCATCTTGAGTGCCTATGCCCCAACTGGAGCTAATGGCGGCTCCTCAGTCGCTGCTCGGTGTTGATACCCAATTTTTCCCTCATATTTTGTAAATTATTATATATATTTTTTTAAATATCATTTTGCATCGTGACTCAATTGACAAGAGTCATATAAGTATTTTCTATAATTTTCCATAATTTTAAAGTTTTAAATTGATTTTTCTTGCATTTAAATTGTTCAAATATTTATAAACTATCCCTTCAAACTATTTGGAATGATTTAATCATCCAAATTAATTATGTATACCCACATGCATGCTCTATAATATTTTTATATAATTACGTTTGCATTTTACACTATTTGCATTAGTAGCCTATACTTTAACAATTAATTGAATTTACTATTTTATTTGGGCCAAAATAATATTTCTTATGTTTTTATATTCTTTAGGTATTATGTTTTAAAGATTAAGTCGCATAAATAATATTTCTATATTTATTTAGTTATTTTATTAATTTATTTCTTAATTTCTTTTATTTAAAACGTTGGCCCAAATTAGGCCAATATGTGGACCCAAATTACCAGCCCAGACCTCAAAACCCATGGCCCAATCCCTTTAGCCAAAACCAAACGACCATTTTAATCCAACCAGGTCGCGACCCGTAAAACCAACCCGCCCCGCTCAATTTTTAATCCCGGCCGTTGATCTCTCAATATCAACGGCCCACAACTACCCTACCATTTTTAATTACCCAATCCCAAACCCTAATCCTCATTTCCCTAAGACCGCAGCCTCCATTATCTCTCGTCTCTCCTCCTCTCTCCTTCAGAAACCCAAGCCGCCTTCACCAACCTTCTCCAAATCCGATTAACTCATGGATTCCTACTGTGATTGTCACGCCTCGACCTCGGGGAGCGTGACCGGTGCTCAACAAAGTTACCCCAGTCTAGCAAGCCTGCACAGTGCCATCTACCCAACTCACCCATGGATAAAGAGAAGAATACATTTCATTAATTAGACTGTAAGTGGTCATGTGAACAACACCAGTTCATTCCCATTAGTTACGTCATTAACAAGTCTCCAAAACAGTACATGGTTCAATCATAGTTAAAGTGGAACAGATGATACGATTACACCATTTTTAGTTTAACCTTCCCAAAAACAGATACAACTCACACTATTTCTACGGAGCCTCTAACAGGAACAAAGGAATGCTACGACAGTGTCGGCAACAAGGCCCCAGCTATACCTCAAAATGCTATGTATAAAGGATAAGAGATACATGACCCCGAAATGAAATGAGGCTCAACAAGTCAGCTGAGGAGAGGGTGTGCTGCTATCACTGATCAATACCACCTGCTATGGAACCGCCTGCATCCATTAAAGATGCAGCGCCTCCAACAAAAGGGACATTAGTACATATGGAATAGTATTAGTATGTAAAACTAAACACCCTCTCAATAGAAAGAGAAACAGTAAAAGAAGAATAAAAATATGAAATCAATAAGAGACTCAGACAATATCAAGGTGTCAATTTAGGGGAAAGGTAAATTTCAAGTAAGTTTCAGTAATTTAAGTTGGGAGATCTTTAGCACCGATACACCACCGTGCTTTAGCATGGAGTCCGATCTCAGCCTGACCGGCTAAGCAGTCTAACCATGAGCATCCGATCTCAGCCCGATCGGCTAAGCCGTCTCACCATAATGTCGTATGGGTCGACATCACATCACATCTTGCTAGAAATAATCTCATCCCATCTAAGGGAAAGAATCTCAACACACCAATCTCATCCTATATAAGGGGAAACAATCTCATCACATTAACATGGGGATTTAGCCTTCAATCATTCCTACACCGGCACGTGTAGTTTCAGAGTTAGGTTGTTCCGACCTACCCTTCCTCGGTGGCTAAATGATACTATCAAAGTATTTATTATTAAAAGGATTTACCACTCATTTCATATTCTTTTACATGTCATTCATTTTATTGGCACCATTGGCCATAACGCAATATCATCCTTGGCACGTTGGCCGTACTTCATAATTCATGCACACTATCTCACTTTCCAACATTATCACGGATTGTCAACAACAAACATTTCTATTCAAGACTTTAAGCACATATTTGAGAAATTTAAGGTCTTATGCACATGTGATTTCTTACACAATTTGATATGATCACTTTCATTTGGGCTTGACTTGAAGTCACAACATTTTAATACATACTCATACTTTGAACATGCTCCCAAATAATACCATAATATGATAAGAATATTCCGGAACACATTTTGAACATATTCATATATATACATCTTTCGATACCAGAACATCGTGGGAATTCAATCCTAAGAGAGACGTTTAGCCAACATACCTTTCTTCGAGACTTTTAAATTATTACAATGTTCCGGAAATCTTAGCCACTTTGATGTATTTAGAGATATAGCAAAATTGAACATAAATTAGGAAGGAGTTCATAGTTCCAGCTCAATTGAGCATTTTATAAACATTAGGTGTGCATTAAGGTTTAAAGGTCCTTCTATGGTTGATTCTTTCATCCTACTACCCAAAGTTTAACCAAATGAGCTCAACAATATTCCTACTACCCTTGATGGTACATGCATGTAAAATAAACAACTCCCACACTCAAGAATTGCTTGACTTATTACCTATTTTTAGTTAAAATCATGAAATTGAGGGCTAGGGAGTATTATCTTACCTCTAGGATAAAGACCTAGTGAATTATTCATGTACATTCGTCAACTTTGAGCACGAATTGATGAATGATAAGCTTAGGAACTTCTCCTCTCACTCTATGGCACTCCCTCTCTAAAAATATAACTTTTTAACCTTCTAAAATGATCCCTAAGACTATTTTATAAGAATGGGGTCGGGCTCAAAACTTTTATAAGAATGCAGTCCCAATGCAGATCTGCGGTCGCATATGCTTTTGTGGTCCGCAAAATGGGCCGCATAATGGCCCCCCGGAACTGGGCATTTCTGCCTCACTCTGTGACTAGTCTGCAGTCCGCAGACTTATTATGCAGTCGCATAATGCGCAGCAGAACCTCTCTCCGAAAATATTTGTGCTGGGTCTGCGATGGGTTATGCGGCCCGCAAAATAATTATTCGGCCGCATAATGGACCGCATAATAGTCCAAACATTTGCCCAGATTTCTATCCAGTCTGCAGCAGATCTGCTGTTCGCAGATTGGGCCACAGAAACGTCCTGCACTTCTAAAGATATTTCTTCAACTCCCCAACGCACTATTCAACCCAAAAGGCCTGAATCGTGGATCGCAAGCACTCCGCGAAGAATCCCTACAATCATCAACACATAAGACTAATTCGGCACCACAAAACCTTGGGTTTTAGGTAAAATTTTCCGGGGCCTTACATCCTCCCCCGCTTAAGATCATTCGTCCTCGAATGAGGGCCAAAATCCGACATTAGAAACCAATGTGACTCAGTTGCTTTAACACACACCAATAGTTCCAAAGTTTTGGCCAGAGTTTCCCCTGTAACTGGGCCTATCCACCTATTAGATAATCCCAGAAACCAACCCTAGCAACATATATATGAACCAACGATACAACATAACATAAAAACAATGCCAATCATGGCCTCAAGAACAGTATATCACCAAAAAGGAAAACATTTAACATCAACTGTAGAAATGATACATAATTTATAGAAGGTAAACTCTTAGCATTTTCATAAGTACTTTCAAACAAATGAGGGTATTTCTTCTTCATTTCTTCCCCGGCCTCCCAGGTTGCCTCTTCAACTTGCCGGTTCCGCCATAGTACTTTCATGGAGGCAATCTCTTTGTTCCTCAACTTTCGTACTTGCCTATCAAGAATGGCAACTAGAATTTATTCATAAGTCAATTCTTCATTAACCTCAATAGTCTCAACTAGAACAATAAGCGACGGATATCCAACCACATTCTTCAACATGGATACATGAAACACCGAGTGCACTAAAGACATATCTGGAGGTAGTTCTATCCTGTAAGCCACCTAACCAATCCTCTGAAGGATTCTATACGGTCCAACATACCTCGGACTCAACTTTTCTTTCTTACCAAAATGCATTATACCCTTCATAGGGGAAGCCTTCAAGAATACCCAATCATCCCTTTTGAACTCCAAATCCCTACTATGTATATCTGACTAGGACTTCGGACGACTCTAGGTAGATCTCAACCATTCTGTAATAATCTTAACCTTCTCTATAGCCTGATGCACGAGGTTTGGCCTTATCAACTCCGCTTCCCAATCTCAAACCACCCAATGGGAGATTTACATCTCCTACCATATAAAGCCTCGAACGGTACCATCTGAATGCTAGCATGATAAATGTTGTAGTAGGCAAACTCTATGAGCAGCAAATGATCATCCCAACTACCCTTGAAGTCGAGAACACAAGCGCGCAACATATCCTCGAGCGTTTGAGTAGTCCGCTCTACTTGCCCGTCGGTCTGTGGATGGAAAGCTATACTAAGATTTACCTGAGTACCCACATTCACCCAAATAGAGTCAAACTTGAGAGGGAGTGTGAGGGAGTCCTACCACAAAGTCCATATTGATCATCTTTCATTTCCACATCGGAATTTCTATGTTCTGTGCCAACCCACCGGGCCTTTGGTGTTCGGCCTTCACTTGCTGACAATTTGGACATCTTGCCACAAAGTCCGCTACATTCCTCTTCATATCATTCCACCGGTAGACTTCCTTAAGGTCATGTTACATCTTTGTAGAGCCCGGGTACACAGAATACCTAGAAGTGTGAGCCTCAATCATGATTCTTTCCTGGAGACCATCCACATTTTGAACACATAATCGCCCTTCGTACCTTAGTGTTCCATCATCCATTCCAAGAGAAAAGGCCATGATCTTATGTTTATGAATCCCCTCCTTCAATTGTACCAATAATGGATCGTTGTATTTCTTCTCCTTGACTTCCACCACAAGCGACGATTTAGCCCTATTTTACACAATCACCCCTCCTTCACTAGAGTCCACAAGAGGAACTCCAAAACTAGCCACCCGATGAACCTCCTTGGCCAACGACCTTTGATATGCCTCCAAATGAGCCAAACTACCAATAGATTTCCGGATAAGAGTATCCGCCACAACATTAGCCTTCCCCATATGACATAGGATATCGATGTCGTAATCCTCGAGTAACTCAAGGCATCTCTGCCTCAGATTCAATTCCTTATGTTTGAAAATATATTAAAGGCTCTTATGGTCTGTGAACATATCCATATGGACCCCATACAAATAACGACGCCAAATCTTCAATGCAAAGACCACCGCTGCAAGCTCTAAGTCATGTGTTGGATAGTTTTTTTCATGATTCTCTAGTTGCCTAGAACCATAAGCTATCATCTTACCATGTTGCATTAATACACACCCAAGTTAGATTCTTGAAGCATCACAATATACCACAAACCCATTCGTACCGTCTGGTAGGGTCAATACCAGTGCCGTAGTCAATCTTGATTTCAACTCCTGGAAGCTTCTTTCACAAGCATCTGACCATTGCAACTTAACCGCCTTCTGCGTCAATTTAGTCAACGGAGAGGCAAGAGTAGAGAACCCCTCAACAAACTTCCTGTAATACCTCGCTAGGCCTAAGAAACTGCAAATCTCTGTTGGGGTAGTAGGTGAAGGCCAATTTTTCACAGCTGCAATCTTCTGAGGATGAACCTCAATTCCTTCTCTAGAGACGATATGACCCAAGAACGTGACAGATTCAAGCCAAAATTCACATTTTAAAAACATCGCATACAACTTGTGCTGATATAGGGTATGTAGAACTGCCCTGAGATGACCCGCGTGGTCCTCTCGACTTCGCGAATATACAAGGATATCGTCAATAAACAGTATCACGAATAAGTCAAGAAAAGGCTTCAAGACTCGATTCATAAGATCCATGAAAGCTGCCTGGGCATTTGTTAGCCCTAAAGACATTACCAGAAATTCAAAGTGCCCATATCGGGTCCTGAAAGCTATTCTTGAAATATCTTGCTCCCTGATCTTCAATTGGTTATACCTGGATCTTAAATCAATCTTGGAGAAATACTTAGCACCCTGTAATTGGTCAAACAAATCATCTATCCTTGGCAGTGGGTACTTATTCTTAATCGTGACCTTGTTGAGCTGCCGATAGTCAATACACATTCTCAGTGACCCATCTTCCTTTCTTACAAAAAGGACTGGTGCACCCGAAGGCGACACACTCGGCCGGATGAAACCTTTCTCTAACAAATCCTTCAATTGTTCCTTTAGCTCCTTCAATTCTGCCCGTGCCATTCTGTAGGGTGGAATAGATATAGGTTGCATGCCTGGCATTACATCAATCCCAAAATCAATCTTCCTGTCTGGCAGTATCCCAAGGAGCTCATTTGTAAAGACCTCTGAAAATTCATTCACAACAGGTATAGACTTAAGTGTAGGTGCCTCAACATCGGTGTCCATAACCCGGACCAAATGGTAGATACACCCTTTGTTAATCATCTTCATGGCCTTAAGGTAAGAAATAAACTTACCCTTCGGCACCACATCATCCCCCTTCCATTCAATCACTGAATCATTTGAAAATTCAAACCTAACGGTTCTAGTTCGACAATCAAGCTTTGCAAAACATGAATAAAGCCAATCCATTCCCATTATTACATCAAAGTCAACCATCCCCAATTCAATAAGATCGGCCATGGTGTCCTGACCATGCACCATGACAACACAATCCCTATAACCTCGCACAACCACAATAGACTCACCAACTAGAGTAGATACAGAGAACAGCTCATGGAGCTGTTCCGTCTCTATCCCAAATTCCATAGCAACATAGGGAGTGACATAGGACAAAGTGGAACCTGGATCAATAAGAGCATACACGTCATGAGATTGGACATTTAATATACTTGTGACAACATATGGAGAAGCCTCTGAACTATGGATACCCCTCATAGTATATAAATGGCTAGGTCCTCACAAACTTTGTGTACCACCCCTAGCTGCACCACGCCCTGCGGGTGCTGGGGTGCCTCAAGCTGGAGGAGGTGTTGCGGATGTAGTAGCTGCAGAGCTGGCCAGCTGTGCTGCACCCCTGCACATGCTCTGGTGAGACGAACGACAATCCTTATGAATGTGACCCCTCATACCACACCCGTAGCATATGGGCTGGTCCATGAAGCAAGCCGCATAGTGCATCTTCCGCACCTAGGGCATGGAGGCCTCCGTTGCTGCTGAAATCTCCCACCAGACCGACCCTGCTGGTAGGGTCCCCTGTTACCTTGATCGGGCCTAAAGCAGCTCCCCTGCTGCTGATTGGGCCACAATGGCTGCGCACTAACTGAAGACTGAGAAAAATGCTGGGATGGCCATGTTGACCCTCCCTTGAATGCTGACTTACTACCACCAACAACAAAGTTGCCCGCGGACCGGGCCTTGCTGCTGCTCTCACGCTCCATTCTATTCTTCAATTTGCAGGTCTATGTGGCTTGAGAAAATGCCACCATCTTACCATAGTTCATGTAAGAATTCAAGGGAGCTGTAGCGGCCTCATTAATAACCAAGGGGCTAAGGCCGTGCACAAACCAGCACACTCTAGCCTCCATAGTGGGCAACATATAGATAGCATATTTGTACAGGCGCGCGAACCTAATATGATACTCCCACACACTCATGCTACCTTGTTTCACGCTTTTAAACTCGTCGGCATGGTCTACCTTAGTCTCAACAGGCAATAAATGATCAATGAAAGCATCGACAAACTCACTCCACCTCGCCGGAGGACTCCCCTCCACACAGGAGTCCTCCAATATCTCAAACCAAGAATAGGCCACCCCCTTCAGGCGGTAGGAGTCCAACTCCACTCTCTCCGACTCAGAAGCACGCATAAGTCGAAGGGTCTTGTGCATCTCGTCAATAAAATTCGGTCCTCCTCAGGATCAATACCTGTAAATACTGGAGGGTCCAAATGGAGAAATCTGTTCACCCTGGAACTAGCAGAATCCCCTGGCTGACTAGAAGAAGTGGGTGCAACATTTGATCTATGGGCCTGGGAAGCCACTATCTGAGCCAACATCTGTATAGCTCCCATAAGATCTCCATCAGATATACCGGGACCGAAAGCTGAGGTTGGTGGTAGAACCGGAATATCAGCTGGAGGGATCGTTGCACCCCCAGTAGGTGTAGGGACGGGTGTAGTCTGATCAGGTGTAGTAGAATCAGGCAGTGTAGTAGTCGGGGGAATATTCGCACCCCCTGGGTGCTCGCCCACATCATCAAGTAAAGGATAAACTGCCACTCCTGGGGTGGCATTGGGTTCGTGGTCAGTTCTTGCTTTCTTCCTAGGCGCCATATCATATACTGAAAATTAGAGCAATGCACGAGTTAAAGGAGGAACAATCTTACAATCAGCTTTATCGCACGATCTAGATTATCATAGAAGGGTATTATTCCTAAATGCCCAGGTAGCTTTCTAATTATAGATGTGGTTGATAACACACCGATAATAAGAACTCTACTAGACACGGCTCCGAGATATCCTAGGACATATTAAAACCCTAGTCTTTGATGCCAAGTTTGTCACGCCCTGACATCGGGAAGCGCAACCGACGCTCAACAAAGCTACCCCGGATGAGCAAGCCTGCATACTGCGGTCTACCCAACTCCCACATGAATAAAGAGAAGAATACATTTCATTAATTAGACAATAAGAGGTCATGTGAACAACACCAATTCATTTCCATTAGTTACGTCATTAACATGTCTCCAAAATGGTACATTGTTCAATCATAGTTACAGTGAAACAGATGATACGATTACAACATTTTTAGTTTAACCTTCCCAAAAATAGATACAACTCACACTATGTCTATGGAGCCTCTAACAGGAGCAAATGAGTGCTACGACACTGCTGGTAACAAGGCCCCGGCTATACCTCAAAATGCTATGTACAAAGGATAAGAGATACAGGACCCCCCAAAGAAGTAGGGCTCACCAAGTCAGCTGAGGAGAGGGTGTGCTACTATCACTGATCAATACCACCTGCTATGGAACCACCTGCATCCATTAAAGATGTAGCTCCCCCGACAAAAAGGGACGTTAGTACATATGGAATAGTACTAGTATAAAAAACTAAACACACTCTCAATAGAACGAGCAACAAAAAACGGAGAATAAAACATGATATCAATAAGAGACTCAAATGGTATCAAAGTGTCACATTAGGGGAAATATAAATTTCAAGTAGGTTTCGGTAATTTAAGTTGGAGATCTTTAGCAACGATGTGCCACCATGTTTTAGCATAGAGTTCGATCTCAGCCCGACCAGCTAAGCTGTCTCATCCCGAGACATACACTCAAAATACCACCATGTGTGCGGCATGGTGTCCGATCTCAGCTCGATCGACTAAGCCGTTTCACAACAATGCCATATGGGTCGACATTACATCACATCTAGCTAGCAATAATCTCATCCCATTTAAGAAAAAAACATCTCAACACACCAATTCCATCCCATATAAGGGGAAAGAGTCTCATCACATTAACACGGGGATTTACCCCTCAATCACTCCTACACTGGCACGTGTAGTTTTGGGGTTGGGTTGTTCCGACCTACCCTTTCTTGGTGGCTAAACGATACTCCCAAGGCATTTGTTATTAAAATGATTTACCACTCATATCATATTATTTTACATGTCATTCATTTTATTGGCACCATTGGCCATAACGCAATATCATCCTTGGCACATTGGCCGTACTTCATAATTAATGCTCACTATTTCACTTTCAAACATTATCACGGGTTGTCAACAACAAACATTTCTATTCAAGACTTTACACACACATTTGAGCAATTTAGGATCTTCGGCACATGTGATTTCTTACACAACTTGATATGATCACTTTCATTTGGGCTTGACTTGAAGTCATAGCTTTTAAATACATACTCATACTTTGAACACGCTCCCGAAGAATAACATAACATGATAAGAATATTTCAGAACACATTTTGAACACACACACACACACACACACACATACACACACACACATATATATATATATATATATATACACATCTTTCGGCACCAAACTTATTCAGAAAAGTCAATTCAAAATGGACAACTCGGGACTTACAAGAACATCGTGGGAATTCAATTATAAAAGAGAATTTTAGCCAACATACCTTGCTTCAAGCTTTTTAAATTACTACAATATTCCGGAAATCTTAGCCACTTCGATATATTTAGAGATATAGAAAAGTTGAACCCAAATTAGGAAGGCGTTCATAGTTCCAGCTCACTTGAGCATTTTATCAAATAGTAGTTGTGCATTAAGGTTTTAAGGTCCTCCTATGGTAGATTCTTTCATCCCACTACCCAATGTTTAGCCACATGAGCTCAAAAATCTCCCCACAACCCTTGATGGTACATGCATATAAAATAAATAACTCCCACACCTAAGAATTGCTTGGCTTATTACCTATTTTCAGTTAAAATCACGAAATTGAAGGCTAGGGAGTAGAATCTTACCTCTAGGATGAAGACCTAGTGAATGCTTCTTGTAAATTCGTCAACTTTGAGCAAGAATTGATGAGTGATAAGCTTAGAAACTTCCGCTCTCACTCTATGGCACTCCCTCTCTCTAAATAAAGGTTTTAACCTTCTAAAATGATCCCTAAGACTGTTTTATAAGAATGGGGTCGGGTTCAAATATTAGAAAAAATGTAGCCCCGATGCAGATCTACGGTCACATATACGACCGCATAACTCTTCTGCGGTTCACAAAATGGGCTGCATATTGGCCCTCCGAAACTGGGCATTTTTGCCTCACTTTGTGACCAGTTTACGGTCCGCAGACCTATTCTGCGGTCGCATAATACACCGCAGAACCTCTCTCTGGAGATTTTTGTGCTGGGTTTGCGATGGGGTTATACAGCCTATAAAATGATTATGCGGCTGTATAATGGACCGCATAATGGTCCAAACATTTGCCCAGATTTCTATCCAGTCTGCAGCAGATCCGTGGTCCGTAGATCGGTTCTGCGACCGCAGATTGGGCTACAGAAATGCCCTGCACTTCCAAAAAGAAATTTTCAACTCCCCAACACACTGTTCAACCCATAAATTCTGAATCGTGACTCATAAGCGTGCCACAAAGAATCCTTACAATCGTCAACACATAAGCATACTTCGGCATCACAAAACCCCGGGTTTTAGGTAAAATGTTATGGGGCCTTACAGTGATTCACTTACCTTTTATAGATTATCTCGTTGTTTCTTAAAAGACTATGGAATTACATAATACTTGCCCCATTTTTGGCAAGTACCAATCTCCCGAATCAAGAGAAATTAGACTAGCTCCTTAAGATTTAGATGATTTTTCGTCTATATACATTCGTGGCAAGATTATATGGGTATTATTTACCAAGATTCTTCGGCCAATCTTAGATTCTAGGCAGTACTAGGATTT
>AWOL01S0106467.1:0-12540 GCA_000715115.1 Nicotiana otophora | reverse complement strand
AAATGATAAAAGATCTAGGGTCGTGACTTCCACCTAGGTGGTTACCTAATGGGTTAAAAACTCCAGGACAAGCATGATTGGTCGGGTTGTAATATAGTAATCACACACAATTACCCACTATATACCTCTCGGTAGTTTGAGTGGTTTTGCCCAATTTGACTTTTTCAAGTCCAAATGAGTATTGCACAAAACAAGTGATAAATGCTCAAGTCGGGTCTTACTATCTCTAGATTCAACCCTTTAATTGGGGCTATCAATTTCTTGAATTCACCCCAATTTCTTGTTAGCCGAGTTTTTCTAGACTTAGTTTCTCTTTCTCAAGTAGAGACTAAGTCAATTAGGCATGAATCAATGTTTGCAACCATTAATTTTTGAATTCAAGCAAGAAATAGGCTAAATATCACTAACTCAACCACAAACAAGTCCTAAATCAAACACCCATTAAGTACCCACGCTAGGGTTGGGCCACAACTCTAGCTAGAAATTTAGCTACACATGAAAAATGAAGAAATACAAGAATTTAAGATAGAATGCATAATAATTGATTAGGGAAAGAAAATCTAATGTTTAGAAGCTAATCTAGTATAATATTACTCAAAACAATAAAGATAAACGGCTCAGGTGCTCTCCCAAAATAAAACTTACCCTAAAAATGACAAAAAGTTCTATTTATACTAAGCTGAAAATATCTGACAAACATGCCCATGCGGAGGTTGTGCGGCTCCATAATTATGTGTGCGGTCCGCACAACGAGACTTGGCTTGACAGGTTCCAGTTCCACGGCCGCACAATTCTGGATTGCGGCCGCACTCCTTCAACTACTGCGGACCGCACATTTGTGAGTGCAGCCGCACTCTTGCTTCTGCGGCCACACAATTATACTGCGGTTCGCACTCCTTGATCTTAGGCTCTGGCTGTGTGAGACTTCTGCGGACCGCATAAAAATGAGTGCGGCCGCGCTCTTGATTATGCGGCCGCATAAAAATGGTACGGTCCGCATTTCTTCTTGAACTTGAAATCCCATCTCTCTGATCTTTGTCTTCTGCGGCCACACCAGAATTGTGCAGTCTGCACTTTACATGTCATTTCTTGTCAGAGATATTTTTCATTATCTGCGGACGCACTCAATATTGTGCGGTCCGCATAGTGCCCTTTTAGCCTTATTTTTGTCCTTCTCCAATATTACTCCTTCTTGAGTTGATTTTTATTTCTTTAGCTTATATTCTAACACTCCTGCAAGCAAGCATATTTCGTTAGATTTCGGGAATACCTTTAAGCGATTTTGAGCTAAAACGCAAGTAAAAGAGTGCAAATAAGCAGTCAAAATCCCTACTTATCACCCGCTCCGTCAGATCGGGGGCAAAAATGGTTAGGTCCTGGCAGCGACAGTCTTCCTTCACAGCAGGAATGCTAGAAGGACGGATGGAAGAAGGATAGCTACTAACGGGCCATGTACGAGAGCTACCAGAAGGAATTTCTCTTCGAAGTCTTTTGTTGTAACAAGACTTCTAGGGATGATGGTGCCCACTTTTGGAGGAAAAGAGTTATCGGCTTTGTTCTTGTTCTTTGAAGAAGAAAAAGCTTTTTCGTTTGAAGAGAGTTGGAGAAAGGTTGAAGAACAAGATGCAAGTCGAATAAAGAGAGTTTGGAGAGTTATGAAGTATGAATGAAAGAGGTTGATGCGTATAAGTAAAGGTATAGGCGGCTAAATTTGTGGCCATGATTACCTCGATAACCGGTAAAAGTTATCGTGGGATGACGCGTGTTTCGGACATTAAATGTGGAGAGACGTGCGTCTAATCAACCGTCAGAAGCTTTTTAGGAGGAATAATAGTAATTCCCGTCAAAAAGAGTGCTTTTACCAACTTCCCGGTGACACAAAGTTATGTCACCGGAACACAGGGGGACTATCTATATAAGGTAAAATGTGCTATGCTACGTGGTCATCCAAAATAGGGACACGTAGAACCTAAGATGGGGGATAGCTAAAACCGAAGGTAATTTTCTCGTCTGTCACCGGAAAGAATAACGCTCGTAAAGATGCAATAAATACCCTCCGCCCGGTAGCATTTAATAGAAAATATTCCACAGCATTTAGTGTGCTGCCCGTTACAGAGAATTTATGCTTAGCATTACACCTTCTTCAATGGCCCTCATAATTGACATTAAAGAAGGACATGAACCTAGGACCGTATTCCCTAGGTGCAGCTATAAATAGTGAGCTATGTTATCATTGTAAAGGACACGATTTTCCTGGCAAACTTACGCTATAATCAATAAAAAACTTCATACAATTTTACTTTCTTGTTTCTTGGTTTCATCACTGTTGTGCCAGAAAACTCTGCTCCCGAATCATTGTTCTTCGTGATTTTATCTTCATTTCAAGACTAAGTATTGTGCATTTCTTTAATTATTTCATTATTTTAGGACCAAATTAATTCACTTGTCTAGAAATCACGTATAAATTCAATTGTACCATTGTACGGGTAATCAACTTTATAAAAAAAATTGTCCCAAAAAATGATTAGCCTTTGTTAAGATAGGGAGAACTAATGCATATATTCAAAAAAATAAGTATAATTTAGATGAAATTGAGCATAATTTAGAGAGAGTAATTACACTATCCGACTATAAAGGAGGAGAGCAAAGAATTGATGGTAATTATATGATTTGATTATCGATTGACTTTTCATATTCTTTTTTGCCAAAAAAGAACTTTCTCTTCCATTTGTTTCCTCCTTTACACATCTCTCTTTCTCAATGTGAGTCCCTTGCCTGCTCTCATTCTACGTACTACTCCATTCGTTTCAAATTAGATGAGATATTTTTTTTTTTGGTCTGTTTAAAAATAAATAACACATTTATATATTTGGAAATAACTCAACTTTAAACTCTTCATTTTACTCTTAATGGGAAGCTTTTATAATCACACAAATATCATGGCCCCACAAAGCTTTTACCCCTTAAGCTTTTAAGACCACAAGTTTTAAAAATCTTTTTTTTTCTTAAACTCCGTGTCGAGTTAAACTATCTATCTAAATTGAAACATATGAAGTAATACTTTGCAACTCTTTATATTTTCCTTCATCCCTTTTTCTTATTGCATATGCAGAACAGCGCCAACACAAGCACCACAAAATACTCGTAAGCTGATTAACCTAAGGCATTCGAAACTTTGAAACGTGGTGGAAAGGACATTTGATGTTTTGGGAAAAAGATTCCAATATTATTCAATACATATTTTTAAAAAATATATGTATTTTAAATACCTATATATATTCTCATCGGAGAAAATGGTTCAACATAACCTTTTACAATTTGAGTAAAAGAAAATGATTCTATAAAAATCTTATGTGTTTTATTTTCAGATCTCTTACATGTAAAAATAAGGATTACAGAACTATTTGACATAGAACAAAAAGAGAAACTTGCAATGGGCCACACAAAAAATTTGACTCTGTATTTGTCACACGCTAAAGCTTATTTACATGTTCGTCTGAAAAAAGTTCTCAAAATTTCTGGTAATAGCTTTTATTAAAAAAAAATCAAACTATATAAATACACTTGTTCAACCGAATATGGCACTGGAAATTACACTATAATTACCTTATATCTGACAAGAAGATCATTGTAATCCAAACAGGACCTTAGATTTCTCTCCATTTCTAGTTCCAGAACAACATTAACTATTTTACTATTTCAGCTTAGTTTAGCTTTACCTCTGTACAGCCATTTGCCTATCCACATTCGTTTAGTTTAACTTGACGTTTTGCTTTCAATTTCTTTGGTTATCATTTTCTTTTTAAGACAAGTAAAATCAAATTCACAAGCTTACAAACAAGAAGACTGATAAGTACTCTAGTCTACCGAAGAAAGTTGAAATGAAAAAAGGGAAGTTAAGAATGAAGAGCAAAACGGGATTTTTTTAATTATTTTACTAGTATTTGTTTTGTGTTGCTTGGACCAAACAACTGCTTTAACCTATCAATACTAGTGTATGTACAGGTTCTTGGTGGGGCAACAATCATACTGTTGGTACAAAAACTCTAACATCCAACACCTATAACTGTGTTCTTGCAGAGGTCAAATATAGCTTCAAGTTGATTGCCGCACTTAGGCATACATCTTATCTTGAGTTCCTAATCCTTCACTTTTACATTGGAATTGTCTGGTTTATGTCCAGACATAGATGCTTAGAAGAATTACTAGTAGTAACAAATTAGTAATAAGAGTGATTCAGGTCAGGCTATATCTGTTGACATAAAATTGTCAAAGAGAATATCAAACAAGTCTGTTCTCACTAACAACAATTTCATAGACAATCAGGCATTTACAAATTTGTTCACCCCAAATATTGGATCTTTTAGTATTGTGTTTCAGCGATTGGCACATACAAATACAAAAATGACAGCAACTAATACTCATGGATGGTTGGCTGTTGCAAATGACAATCTGGAGAAGAGAGTAGACTCCACTTCTAATTTCTGCAGGGAAATTCAAACGCTAGAGCACATAAATTAATTTCATACAAACTTGGATTAAAAGGTCAAGATGAACAACTCTATGATTTAAGAGTAAAACCGTATATATCAAGTCACTTCCCCGAAGGTATCTAAAGTTATCAAGGCCTAGCTAGACAAAGCATGTTGAAAACTAGAACCATGTTATCACCGAAACAAAATTTCAAGGAGTTCAAATCAGGAAAAGGCAAGCATAAAAAGTTGGGCGATCAGTCTTGCTATTCGGCCAAGGAAAATTAGGCTATCACAATTCAAGCTGGTGCCAATTTTTGGATATGAATGGAGAAGCAAAATTCAGATATGAATTGCATCCACATGTAATGCAGGAAAGAACTTTATTTTTAAGAAGATACACTCCATTAATTGGTCCCCTCTTTTTGCAAATGGCAATATGATACTCCTTAACTAATTGGATCACCAAGTCTAAGACTACGTCATATTATCCTTTATTTGCCTTGCCTGTGTTAACAGGTGTGGGTCCTTCATGAACTCACACCCGTACTTGACATGTATCGGTAAGCAAGTGTGTGACCGTGAAATAAATAGTAAGGGAGCATAAACGTATCATATACTTTCAGTTTTGTTCATCATATAGAACAACCATTCTGGTTTGCACCAGTAATAAGATGAAATATGTAAAATTGGCACATCACTCTAATAATCATGTCTACTTAATATTGCTATAGAGAACAAGACATGGTTACTTCACAGTTTAATGTCAAAATCAAACTTACCATGCTATACTGTCCCAATGAAGAAAACCGCCGTGCCCTCTAGCATTCGAGAAGTTGTAATCAGGTCCAGAAACTGGGCACATAAAGAAGTGATAGATGCATTAGAAAGAAAAAAAACTACAAAACAAAGAGCCATTTGAGTCATATGTGAAAGTTCCAAGCAAAGGCAGCAAAATACCTTCATAACCCCCAAAAACTGGATCCTCTGCCAACAAAAGGGGTGTGTCTAGGTCAACAAATCTGTGGAAATTAAAGTACTAAATTAGAGACTCTGTGTTTGAATTGCATAACCAAGTGAACACCAATCAAAATGGAAAACAATATAACCATGATTAGGCGTAGTGTTTGCCTGAACGTAACATGGACATACTGATCTCAACTTTAATGAAAATACTCTCACAGAATTGATCGAGTGATAGAATAGTCCAAATTGTTCAACCCCAGGATTTGATTAATACCATGTTGAGTTTGGGTGATACAGACAAGGTGAGGAGAGCGGAAGTAATACTATTTTTCCCAGCATGATGGATTTATTATGAGTTTGATAAAAGCAGGTTATTTTTCCAGAGAAATTTCAACAGAAGCTTACTTGAAACATCCAAGTCCAGCAGCTAGATGACCAGCAAAGCCCATGGCAAGTCTGGTTTCAACCATACCACCAATCATCAAATTTAAGCCCACGGATCTCGCCAAGTCAATAATTTCGAGAGCCCCAAGCACCCCCACTTTGGCAAGCTTAATATTAATGACATCAGCAAGACTTTCTTGCACTATCTTTTTAGCATCAGCCAAACTTCGACAGCTTTCATCAGCAGCAACAGATACCCCATATTTATCCTTTGCAATCTGACTAACATGTCCAAGACCTTCCCAATTGTCTCTATGAACAGGTTGTTCAAAGAGCACCGGTGTCACCTCCATTTCTGATAGGAAACCAGAGATTAGTGATTTTCTCTTTAGTGCAGATAATAATGTTTCGGAGCAACTGAAAGAGACTAATCTAGCATGAAGATATGTCTAGCATATCAGAGGGAAGAAATATGAGATTTATAAATTCTGTATTATTCCTCTGTCGATACAGATAAGGGGAAATTTGATCTAGATTATTAATACTTAAATAAAAAGAGTACTCTACCATACAACTTTTCCAGGACTTTAATAGCTTCTTGTGCGGTGTAACCTTCATTAGCATCCAAGATAAACAAGCAATCAGGATGTGCTGCACGTATGGATTGAAGAACTTCAATGTCTCCGTTCAAATTCTTGCCCACCTTAAGCTTTAAGGTCTTGAAACCTTGTTTACGATACTTTGAAGCCAGTTCAAAAGCTTCCATGGGTGAAACTATCGGAATCTACAATAAGATGGTCACTGAGATCAATTTAAATACGTCTATGGCAGTTCTTAATTTCTACTATAATTTTCTTCAGTAAGAATTTCTTGCTAAATATGGTTTCTAGTTAGCATATGTTTGATGGCATTGTTGTAACTTGAGAGCAATGTTTGAGGCAGCAAGTACTTGGAAAGCAACAGAGGTGGAAATTTACTGTGAATTGTCAACTAAAGCAGAATATGAAAGGAAAAACCTTAACTGTAATGTCAGTAGATATTGAATTAGATACTCCACCAAATAGTCTCCATAAAGGTATTCCAATGCTGTTCGCCGCTGCATCAATCAGTGCCATCTCAACTCCTGCCCTGACCTTCAATCAAGTTATCATTTGAATCAGTATCACACAAGTTTTCATTTTACAAAAATGAATTTGAAAGATAAGAATCCACATATTTAAAAGTATATAAAGACTCAAGGTAGCTCGTCTAGTCATCCTGTGGAAACCATGATGTCCAAGCTGGAGGCACCAGGCTATTGTAAACACACAAGTACATGTTCGGTCCAGTGTATTAAGAAAGATCCATCACAATATGAAAAGATAACTAGTGTAGAAAGGGTTCTGCCACATGACGTCGCCAAAGGCCAAAAAAAGATCCTGACTGAAGGTAAGCCAAAAGAATGATGCGAGAATCAGCTACATATCAGAAACTTGCAAACTTCGAATCAGCTATACAACGTCTTTAAGTAAAAATCTCAGACTAGGAAGAAACACGCATGCTAGTTGTGTATGTCCTTTCGGAGGATAACTGTCTCTCAATTCCCTTTCCGTTTCCAGTTTCGCCAAGTCAGAATTCTACGCCTTCCCTATCCTACCCCCTAAACTCTGAAACCAACTGCGAATGTATATAAGCTGGAAAAAAGGTCTATTGAATTGTTACAGTAACAAAGGCAGCCCTCCACTCGATAGCCATTGTATTAAAGAAGATAAATTAACTCCATTTACAGCAATCTTATATGTCACTTAGACCAAGAGAAAATAACATAAAAACAGATAAGCCAAAGGTGGATCCAGGATTTTGGGAAGATGGGTGCACTATTATGAAGAGATGGATCCGGGATATAAATTTTAGGGGTTCGGTTTTTAGTTCTTACTATTGCACCCATTACACTTTTGGAATTATAAGTTCAAAATTAATTTTTTTAAATAGCAACTTTCATAGATATATATCTATACTCTATGTCGAAAACGTTGGGATTAGTTGATCTCATTGACTATATGTTACATCATCCACTGCTACTAGTTTTAATATACACATTTCGTTTAATCAAATTAAGATTTTACGGTGACAAAAGAAGAATAAGAATTACAATATGTGAAAATTTTGAATAAATAAACCAAACAAAGAAAGAAAAGAAAGTACTTAATTAATACGGGGTATGTTGTTGTAATACACAAAAAGTGACGTCAGACATGCCCATCTCCCCTGGGGCCTAGTTCTAGAAAATGAATAGGAAAAAAAACAAAATTGACATAAGGTTTAACTCACAATCTCACAGGTGCACCCAATAATCATCTCATGATATGATACTTTGAGATAGGGTGCACACACATAAATTTAAGCATTTTTAAGAAAATATAACATTAGTATACACATCTACGAAGGGGAGCGTGGGTCCCATGGAACCCCCCTAGATACGCCAATAAGCCTAGAACATTCAATGTTATGTTGACCTTTGAGTTTCAATCCTGAGAACCAATTCCATGATAAACTTAAAATGGTAAAGTCAAAGAATTTCATAGTTCTGTTTAAGATAACAAACTAACATCAAAGTTAAAGAACTGCTTGTGTCAGAGAAAATACTGTGTAAAATTTTCAGTTATCGCACTCCTAGTCAGAAAAAAACAACTCCAGTTCCCTATGGAACATAGTAAACAACTGACACAAAACTAAATTAGTACTACCTACTAGATTGAACAAAAAAAGGAGGACCAAAGACCCAAAGCCAAGACGAAACAAAATCAAACACTGTATCAATATTAGAACAAACACTAAACGGAGTTAAACACTAAACCCCATAAAGGAAGAAAAAAACACTTTATTGCACAATCCATAATGACAAAGTAAAAGAAACTACTGGTATAACTCACAGAAGCAAAATCATGGCCAGGGAGCACATCTCCAATTTTTGTTAGTGCAAGATTTAAAGTCATTTCAGGACTCTGCCTCAAAAACTCACAAGCTTCAGCTGCTTTAGCTAAGGCTGTGGGCTGATCCTCTGCAGTTACAAAAGGAAGAATAGGAGCCTCACCCCACCCAACACAACCATTACTCAACTCTATCCTTATAGCTATGTTTTCCACTTTGTCCAATCTTGATGAGGCGATTGTAAAAGGAGCAATCAGTGGCACATTCAGTGGTCTTCCTTCCGCTTTGTGAACATCAATAGTCACTGTTTCCATCAAATTCTTGAACCCAAAATTTGTGGGTGTCAACGTTGGCATAGCTGCAGCCATGCAAGCAGAGATGGTTTTTTTGGGATTCTTGAAATTGAGTGAAAAGATTGGAGTTTTGGACAATTGGGTATATACTGATGTAGAGGAGTGACGAAAGCTATGGGATTGGAAGTTTTGAGAAAGCCTAATTCGACCCATTTCCTAGGAAGATCAGTGATACTGAGTTTGAGTGCTTCTGATTGGTCTTTATTGGGCAGAAAAGGAAAGATTTCAAGAATTGACATAGTGAGTTTAGTAATTTGTTCTTGTAGTTGTCTCCCCAGCTGACTGTGAGTGAAAGGGTGGTGGGTTTATTTTATTTGGAAAATGTCAGTTCTTTAATCCTCTATTGCAAGGTCGGATCTATTCTATGTTGGGAGAAATTCTTGGACTTCCTTTTGTCGTATATTTCTTGTTTTGTTATATTGGGGTTGGTGGAGAAAGCCGGCTTGCCTTTTGAAAACTGGTGTCTTTGTATGAAACAACAAACAAACACAAACCAAATTTAATTACACAAATGGGTTCGGAGATGATTGTGTATGCGCAAACTTTACCCATATCTTTGAGGGAGAGAGATAATTTTCTGGAAAAAAAATAGTGTCTTTGTATATCTTACTATTATTATGACTAGTATATACATTAAAATTAAATAATTGAGGTGTTAGATCGAATTGTCGAAATTCATTCACTTTTAATCCGAGGTATCTCGGACTAAAAGTTGGAATTTGGACTTTTGATGTATAAAAGTTGGAATTTACTATCTATCGGAATTGAACCGCCTTCCTTCTTACCATTGATGTCAGGATCCGAGTATACTCTATACAAATCATAAAGTTTAAGTTACATACATTACAAGTATTAAGGAACTTAACTCCCATAAGGTCATTTTTATTCGTTGTAGCTGGTAAGCTATGTTATTTTCAAGATTATAAATTATACCTTAGTCAATCATAATTAGTCACATTAATAAAATTAGAATTAAAAAAAACCATGCTGACAATAATGTCTACTCCCACATCAATGACAAAGCTAAGATCCAATGACAAGCAAGTAAACATAGTAGTCTTCTGGTTTCTATGGGGAATTTTTAATTCATGAAAACCTGACAGCTAGCAATGTTGATTATTCTTTGTTGATTCCCCAATAATATTTTCTCAAAATAGATCAGCCATCATTTTTAGCAAGATTTAATAATGCTCACATGAAAGTAGTCCAACGTGATACTCAGCAGTAGTTAGTAGCATATTATATATAGGATGTCTCTTGGATGCTTCCTAGGGTTATTTCCTAGCAACTACTTAATACAGTTCATATCCCTATTTGATCTCCAAAGGGTGAATTTAGTGGCAGTCCATTGGTGCTTTCTTACTAAGCATTTTCTAAGTTCTTGTCTTTATTGAAAAGCATAAAAGTTTAAACTTTTCTACAACAAGAAAATTCAATTCCAAATATTATGATTTTTGCTACTCCGTACATCAAAGACATAGGCCACATCTCGTCCTTACTAGTGTATGCACTCTTTTGTTAAATTATCAAAATCTAGAAAGGCTCAGGCAACTTCTTGGCGAACAAAAGCAGCAATCTTTGCTGCAACTATATGATATGCTTAGTAGAAAATATTAAAAACTTCAAGTACTCAAATTAATATTTGAGTGGGACAGGCTTATATGGAACAACATGTTGGGATTTTAAGCTTGTGTAGCACAAAGAGGGTGAATGAGAAATAGAGGAAAAATGAAATATTTGAGTTTCCCTCCTTGGCAAAGAGACATTGTCTCATATTGGAGGAAGAAAAGGCTTTTGATAGGTATATATATAATTGCTCTTCTTCTGGCTCTTAAAGAGTTAAGAAGAAGGCAAGCCTCACGGCTCACGTCGTCGTCGTCGCTCACCGGCTCGAATTCGGATTCGGATTCGGATTCAGTCAAAAATTAATTAATTAATCTTTTTGGACAAAATTCCTTTCAGTTATTTAATTAAACGAAAAATTCAATAAAGGTTGCAAACCTTTTCAGAAACAATGCCAGCAACTCTATAAATATACTTTGAATCTCATTCCAGCACTCCGGGTACTTGAGGAGAATAATTTCCTTAAGGACACACTATGTATTCAGTGGGCTCGATTTATTCCTATATTGTTTATCCAGAATTTATTTCGTTAAACAAGTATTACTAACTTTCTGTTTTGTTTATATATTTTAGAAAGTTTAATAGTTTAATTGTTTATTACAGCAATACAGATTTATAACAATCTTAAGGAAATTATTTTATTATATTCTGTATTTTGTTTGTGGAGATTAAAACTTGTGTGATTTTCTACTCCTTCTGAATTTTACTATTCTGATTTGAAGATATAAAAACTTCATCACAGTATTGAAATTCAGAAAACGATTTGAAGAACATAAAAACTTCATCGTTTTCTGTAAAACAGTATATAAAAACTTCGGTTTTATTTATTATACATGTTGTTTGTTGTTAATAACAGTATTATTTATTGTTCTGGTTTTGCCATTAATTGAACTCTTCTGTTGTTTACAGTGAGAAATGGCAATTGATAACAGAAATTCTTCTGCGACTATTGCGGCAACGATGATAGCCTCGTCAAGCCGGACTGCTGTTCCACCGGCAGAGAAACCGGAAACACATTTCGGAGCCAACTTCAAAGGATGGCAGTAAAGGGTGTTCTTCTAGCTTACCATACTTGGTATGCAGAAATTCACTAGTGAAGAACCTCCAGTCCTGCTGCGGACATGCCGGACAACGAAAAATTCATGATTGTTGAGACGTGGAAGCATGCAGATTTTCTTTGCAAAGGCTATATCTTAAGCGCTTTAGAGGATGACTTATACAATGTGCACAGTGCGATGAATACTTCGAAAGAATTATGGGACGCACTTGAGAAGAAGTACAAGACTGAAGATGCATGCTTAAAGAAGTTCGTGATTGCCAAGTTTCTAGACTATAAAATGATAGACAGCAAAACTATTGGAACCCAAGTTCAAGAGCTTCAACTTATTTTTCATGACCTTATTGCTGAAGATATGGTCGTGAATGAAGCATTTCAAGTGGATGCAATAATTGAAAAATTGCCTCCTTCGTGGAGAGATTTCAAGAACTATCTTAAGCACAAGCGCAAAGATATGAAGTTGGAAGATCTTGTGATTCGTCTCAAGATTGAGGAAGACAACAAAACAGCCGAGAAGAAGTCTCGTGGAAATTCAACGATCATGGGAGCTAATATCGTTGAGGAGACTGCTCCAAAAAGTAAGAAGAGAAAGAGGTCTTCTAGACAGACTAAGGAGCAGAACAAAAAGAAATTCAAGGGCAGCTGCTACAATTGTGAAAAAACAGGTCACAAAGTCCCTGATTGTCGTCTGCCGAAAAAGGATAATAAGAAGGGACAGGACAACATAGTGGAGAAGAATGATGACATTGATGATCTGTGTGCAATGCTTTCGGAA
>AWOL01S0106459.1:0-21526 GCA_000715115.1 Nicotiana otophora | reverse complement strand
TTATTGGTTCGGGTTGCACGCCGCAATAATTTTAGATCGGGTTGCATGCCGCAAAAATATTGGAGCGGGCTGCGCGCCGCAACATTATAGCGCTTTGGTTGAAGGAGCCCCTCCGGAGTCTGTACACCCCCAGTGAGCACAGGTACCTATTGAGAGTTTGCATTGAGGGCTGAGAGCCGAGGGTATGAGCTATTGATATGAATTGAGTGACTGCTGCCTTGAAAGGCTATACTTGCTTTTATTTATTGTTACACTTAGTTTCTATCTAATGTTTATGCGAAATTTCTAGAAGATTCATAGCTGTTTTACTTGAGCTCGAACTGATTTGACTTATACCACCAGATTTGAAAGCATGTTCACTCTTTACTGAAAACATTTGAGATGATATGTATTATTATAGTTCGTCACTGCTTCTCAGTTCCTTATTTAATTCTGTTACATGCTGAGTTGGTTGTACTCATGCTATACCCTGCACTTCATGTGCAAATCCAGGTGTGTACGGTTCTGGCGGTTGCTGAGTTCGTGCGCGAGCTGATTATCAGAGACTTACGAGGTAGTTGCCGGCGTCTGCAGCCCTTATTTTTCCTTTCTTATTATCTTTTCTCTCTTGTATTGGCATTTGTCACAGACTGTAGTAGACTTTGTTTTCTAGATTGGTTGTTAGATGCTCGTGACTTAGTGACACCCCGATGTCAAGATATCATTCTCCACTTGTGTTTTGGGTTTTTACCCCATTATTATGTAAACCTTCAGTTAGTTTAATTGCTTTAGCTCACTTCTGTTATATATTGAAAGCATATTGAGAATGCCGACTTGCCTAGTTCCACGATAGGTGCTATCACGACTGGTTGGGTATTTGGGTCGTGACACCTAACCTTGTGTGGAGGAAATCCCCTTAGTATTTGGTACTGTTATGATATGTGAGCACCGTGTACGTGAGGTGACGTATACGTACACAAGCTATTTGTTGTAAAACCCAATTTATTTTACTGAGTAGCAACCTATTTTTCCTTTAATTTGAGTTATACCATTTAAATGAGTATTAGTCTGTTTTCATTCTTAATTGAGCTATTCCTATATCGCATGTTTACGTGCTTTAACTGCTTATTTGAACTCTGTGAAGCATGCCTAGTTGATTTCCTTCTTTTCCTTGTTATTTATCAATATAATTGTAGAAATCTTGATGTTAACTATTGTATTTATCGGTTTGAGCTGTGTGTTTACTTTTGAGACTACGAGGCGGTTCCTCGGGAGTCCTCCCTGCACATTTACTTTTGAGACTACGAGGCATTTCCTCAGGAGTTCTCCCTGCATGTTTACTTTTGGGACTACGAGGTGGTACCTTGGGAGATCCCCCTGCACATTTACTTTTGAGATTATGAGGTGGTACCTCAGGAGATCTCTTCGCATATTTACTTTTGGGACTACGAGACGGTATCTCGGGAGATCCCTTGTTGAGTATTTATTTCCTTTTGACTACGAGACGGTATCTCAGGAGCACCCCTATTATTATCATATTGTGCTGTGTTATTATTTCTCTATGAATTCTTTCTATTAAATTTCCCATTTTACTTTATTTTATTATATCCCCAGTAGGGCCCAGACCTGACCTCGTCACTAGTCTACCGAGGTTAGGCTTGGCACTTACTGGGTACCGTTGTGGTGTACTCATACTACTCTTCTTTACATGTTTTGTTTGCAGATCCAAGTGCTTCTTATCAGCCCCGCTATTAGATGAGAGTGCTTGCTGTTGTACGAAACTTCAAGGTACATCTGCCGCGTCTGCAAACCTAGGAGTCCCCCTCTATTCTATCCTATGTCATTTACCTTCCGTATTTATTTTATTAGACTTTGGTGTATTGAGATTCTAGTTTCCTTCTGTAGCTTGTGACTTACGATATTTCGGGTTTGGGGAATACTATGTATTACTAGAGTGTTGGTTATATTATATGTCAAGTGGCATTGTTTCCAGTTATTAGTTATCCGTTGGAGTTAGTTGTTAGGTTTTACTTCCGATTTGTTATTTCCGCATTTTGTTAGGCTTACCTAGTCGTAGAGACTAGGTGCCATCATGATGTCTTACGGAGGGAGAATTGGGTCGTGACAAGTTGGTATCAGAGCTCTAGGTTCATAGGTGTCGTGAGTCCCAAGCCGGTTTATTAGAGTCTTGCGGATCGGTACAGAGATGTCTGTACTTATCTTTGGAGTCTATGGAACTGTTAGGAACAATTATAGGCCAGGGTATAGGGCGAGGACGTCCACACGGTGCAGCTAGAGCATCCGCACGAGATGCTACATAGGAGTCCCCAGTAGATCCAGCTGGAGGGTAGGCACTTGAGGTACCTGTTGCTGCACCAGCCCTCCAGGAGAATCTAACCCAGTTTCTGAGCATGTTCAGCACCTTAGCTCAGGCTGGATTGATTCCACTTGCTTCTTCCACATCTCAGGCCGGGGGAGGATCACAAACTCCCGTCGCCGGTACCCCAGAGCAGCGAGTTCAGGTAGACCAGGATCCGAAGATCATACTAGATCAGCTGGTAGCTCTAATTCAGCCCGAGGTTATGGCAACAGTTTTTGAGGTGGAGCAGCTCAAACTTGAGAGGTACAAGAAGTACCACCCTCCTACCTTTAGTGGATTGGCATCAGTGGATACCCAGGGTTTTCTGGAGGAGTGTCACCATATTCTCCATACTATAGGCATAGCGGAGTTGAGTGGGGATCTATTACTGCATTCCAGCTTAGAGGAGCAACCTATCAGTGGTGGAGTGCTTATGAGTTGAGTAGTCCGGCTGAGGCAACTTCACTTACATAGACCCAGTTCTCGGACATGTTCTTTAAGTAGTATGTTCCCCAGAGTCTCAGAGACGCATGGCACGCCGAGTTTGAGTAGTTGTGCCAGGGTGCAATGACTGTGTCAGAGTATGCAGTTCGCTTCAGTGATTTAGCCTGACATGCACCGGCCTTGGTTGCCGCAGTTCGAGAGAGGGTTCGTCGGTTTATTGAGGGACTCCTCCCCAGTATCAGGATTAGTATGGTCAGAGAGCTGGAGATAGATATTCCTTACCAGTAACTTGTGGGTATTGCTAGGAGATTGGAGGGCATGCTCGCTCGAGATAGAGAGGAGTGGGAGGCCAAGAGGTCTCGAGAGTCTGGCACTTACAGTGGTACTCGTTCCCCAGCTGCAGTTCTCCATGGTAGGGGTTATGTGAGTCGCCCCGTTCATTCAGCTCTTCCAGCCGCCAGTGGTATTCCGGCCCCTTCTAGGCCCTGGGAGCCTTATTATGCACCATATGGTGAGGGATTGCCCCAGACTTAGGAGGGGTGCACCTCCACAAACTTCTCAGCCACCGCGTGCTCCACCGGGTCCTCAGGCAATGATTCCAGCACCAGCTACCGCCCCACCTGCTCAGCCAGCTCGAGGTGAAGGTTGGGGAGGTCGAGGTAGCCCTAGAGGGGGAGGCCGGGCTAGATATTATGCTCTTCCGGCTCGTATAGAGGCAGTTGCTTTCGACTCTATCATTACAGGTATTGTTCCGGTCTATCATAGGGATGTGTCGGTCTTATTTGATCTCGGCTCTACATATTCCTATGTATCCTCTTATTTTTCCCCGTACTTGAGCGTATCTCGGGATTCCTTGAGTTCCCCCGTTTATGTGTCTACTCATGTGGGTGATTCTCTTATTGTGGACCGCATGCATCGGTCGCGTTTGATTGCTCTTAGTGATTTTGAGACCAGAGCCGATTTATTATTACTCAGTATGGTATACTTTGATGTTATCTTGGGCATGGACTGGTTATCGCCCCATTATGCTATTCTTGATTGTCATGCTAAGACTGTGACGCTGTCTATGCCAGGATTATCGCGATTAGAGTGGATAGGTACCTTAGAGTATACTCCTAGCAAAGTTATTTCATTTCATACCTTAGAGTATACTTCTAGCTTATGTGAGAGATGTCAGTATTGATGCCCCTACAGTTGAGTCAGTCCCAATAGTGAGGGACTTTTCAGATGTGTTGGCATTGATATTGATTTTGGCATTGATTTGTTTCCGGTCACTCAGCCCATCTCTATTCCTCCATATCGTATGACTTCTCCTGAGTTGAAGGAGTTGAAGGAGAAGTTACAAGAGTTGCTTGATAAGGGCTTCATTCGGCCCAGCGTGTCACCTTGGGGTGCTCCTGTCTTATTTGTGAAGAATAAGGATGGCTCTATGCGGATGTGTATTGATTACCGCCAGTTGAACAAAGCCACAGTGAAGAATAGGTATTTATTTCCTCGTATTGATGACCTATTTGATCAGTTACAGGGTGCCAGGGTGTTTTCCAAGATTGATTTGTGTTTCAGCTATCATCAGTTGAAGATTCGGGAGCCAGATATCCCGAAGAATGCTTTTAGGACTCGGTATGGTCACTACGAGTTCCTTATGATGTCATTTGGGCTGACTAATGCCCCAGCAGGATTTATGCACTTGATGCACAGTGTGTTCCGACCCTATCTTGATTTATTCGTCGTTGTGTTTATTGACGACATTCTGGTATACTTCCGGACTCGGGAGGAGCATGAGCAGCACTTGGTGACTGTGCTTTAGACCTTGAGAGAAAAGACGTTATATGCAAAATTTTCAAAGTGTGAGTTTTGGCTAGACTCAGTGGCATTCTTAGGTCATGTAGTATCAAGTGAGGGGATCAAGGTGGATTCGAAGAAGGTGGAAGCAGTGCAGAGTTGTCCCAGACCGTCCTCAGCTATGGAGATCCGGAGTTTTCTTAGTTTGGCGGGGTATTACCATCGATTTGTAGAGGGTTTCCCATGTATTGCAGCATCTATGACCAGGCTGACCCAGAAGGGTGCTCCGTTTAGGTGGACAGAGGAGTGTGAGGAGAGCTTTCACAAGCTCAAGACGGCTTTGACTACAACCCCGGTATTGGTATTGCCTTCAGGTTCGGGGTCTTATACAGTATATTGTGATGCGTTGCGGATTGGTCTTGGCGCAGTGTTGGTGCAGGATGCTAGGGTGATTGCGTACGCGTCCACACAGCTGAAGGTGCATGAGAAGAACTGTCCTGTCCACAACCTTGAGTTAGAAGGTATTGTTCATGCCTTGAAGATTTGGCGGCACTATTTGTACGGTGTCCCTTGTGAGATTTACACCGATCACCGGAGTTTGTAGCATCAGTTCAAATAGAAGGATCTTAACTTGCATCAGCGGAGGTGGTTGGAGCTGCTTAAGGATTATGATATTACAATTTTGTACCATCCTGGGAAAGCCAATATGGTGGCAGATGGTTTGAGTCACCGGGCAGAGAGTTTGGGGAGCTTAGCATATCTACCAGCAGCAGAGTGGCCCATGACATTGGATGTTCAGGCCTTAGCCAACCAGTTTGTGTGATTGGATATTTCTGAGCCAAGTCGGGTATTGGCTTGTATGGTATCTCGGTCTTCTATTTATGATCGTATCATGGAGCATCAGTATGATGACCCCCATCTTCTTGTTCTTAAGGAAACGGTCCAGCACGGTGACGCTAAGGAGGTCACCATTGGGGATGGTGGTGCATTGAGGATGTAGGGCAGGCTATGTGTGCCCAATGTAGATGGTTTGCGTGAGTTGATTCTCCAGGAGGTTCACAGCTCACGGTATTCCATTCATCCGGGTGTCGCAAAGATGTATCAGGACTTGAGGCAACATTACTGGTGGAGGAGAATGAAGAAGGACATAGTGGAATATGTAGCTCGGTGTCTGAATTGCCAGTAGGTAAAGTATGAGCATCAGCGGCCAGGCGGATTGCTTCAGAAGTTAGAGATCTCGGAGTGGAAATGGGAGCGGATCACTATGAATTTTGTTGTTGGGCTTCCACGGATTCAGCGAAAGGTTGATACAGTTCGGGTGATTGTGGATAGGCTGACCAAGTCAGCTTATTTCATTCTTGTGATGACTACCTATTCTTCCGAGCAGTTGGCTCGAACTTATATCCGCGAGATTATCAGGCTTCATGGCATACCAGTATCTATCATCTCTGACCGGGGTATGCAGTTTACATCACGGTTCTGGAGGGCTATACAATAGGAGTTGGGTACTCACGTTGAGTTGAGTATAACATTTCTCCCTCAGATGGACGAACAGTCCGAGCGCACTATTCAGATACTGGAGGATATGCTCCATGCTTGTGTGATATATTTTTGGGGTGCTTGGGACCAGTTCTTGCCACTTTCGGAGTTTGCTTACAACAATAGTTATCAGTCGAGCATTCAGATGGCACCGTATGAGGCCTTATATGGGAGGCGGTGCCGATCTCCAGTGGGTTGGTTCGATCTAGGTGAGGCTATAATAGTTTAGAGTTGTTTGACGTGGTTTGAGGGCTCGACTAAATTCGTATGGTATTTTAGGATTGGTTGGTATGTTTGGTTGAGGTCTCGGGGGCCTCAGGTGAGTTTCGGGTGGTTAACGGACTTGGAATGAAGTTGAGAAATTTTTGAAGTTTGGTCTTTTGCTGGTATGATCACACCTGCGATGGTATTAGCCGCAGGTGTGAGGCAGCATGTGCAAAAGCTTGAGCACAGGTGCGGAAGTGGTGGAGATCAGCAGAGATCGCAGGTGCGATGGTTTCTCCGCACCTGCGATAGTGCAGATGCGGACCAGTGGCCGCTGAAGCGGAGGCAGCCAAGGTTAGTCATTTTCGTAGGTGCGCCCACATTTTCACACCAGCAGGCGCGCAGGTGCGAGCCCAGGCTCCGCAGGTGCGGAAATGCCTGGGCAGTGTTTAAAACCAAAGGGCTTCGTGATTTTTGTCATTTTGGACTTCGCAAACTCGGTTTAGGGTGATTTTTGAGAGCATTTTCGAGGCATTTCTTGAGGTAAGTCCCTTGTGCTTATTTTTTTATCAATAATCTTGCTTCCCCATTTATTTTTCCACCTAGTTAGTGTGTATTTAAGGTTGAATTTGGGAGTTTGAGGCTAGGGATTTGGGAAGTTTGATTTGTGGATTTGAAGGACCATTTGGTGTCGTATTTTAGTAAATTTGATATGGTTAGACTCGTGAGTGAATGGGTATTTGGATTTTATGATTTTTACCCGATTTCCAAGATATGGGCCCGGGTCGACCTTTTAGGAGGGATTTCGGAATTTTTATTAAAACCTTGATTTCATTAATTAGTCTATTATAGTTGTATTTATGATATGTAATTATTTTGGCTATATTTGGGCCATTCGGAGTCGGATATTCGTGGAAAAAGCATTGTTACTGATTGATTGAGCTTGGTTCGAGGTAAGTGGCTTACCTTTGTAGGGGAGGGGGGATCCATTTAAAATTTGAACTATTGTGATATGTGAGCGCCATGTACGTGAGGTGACGAGTACGTACACGGGCTAGTTGTGGAAAAACCCGACTTCTTACTGAGCAGCAACCTGTTTTCCTTTTATTTTGAGTTATACCATTTTAATGAGTATTAATCTATTTTCATTCTTAATTGAGTTATTCCAATATGTGTAGCTATCCTGTTTAGTCTAATACAGCATGTCTACGTGTCTTAATTGCTTATGTGAACTTTGTGCAGCATGCTTAGTGAATTTCCTACTTCTTCCTTGACTGATACTTAGTCTAAATCGTAAGATTTTATGATGTATTTGTATTTCGATTTTTGCATTGTATATTTACTTTGGGACTACAGAACGGTATTCTGGGAGATCCCCCTATACTGCATATTTACTTTGGGACTACGGAACTGTATTTTGGGAGATCCCCCTTGTCTTGCATATTTAATTTGAGACTACAAAACGGTATTCTGGGAGATCCCCCTGCACATTTACGTTTGGGACTATGAGACGGTATCTCGGGAGATCCCCTATTGTTATCTCTGTATTTTAAGTTGTTACCTTCTATGAATTCTTTCTTGTTAAATTCCAGTCTTTATTTTACTGCGATATTTCATTTTTGCCTTGCTTTATTATCATATTCCAGTAGGGATCGGACCTGACCTCGTCACTACTCTACCGAGGTTGGGCTTGGCACTTACTGGGTACCGATTGTGGTGTACTCATGCTATTCTTCTGTACATGTTTTTCGTGTGCAAATTTAGGTGCTCCTTATCAGCCACACTATCAATGAGCCGGGACAACTTTGAAGACTTCAAGGTATATCTGCCGCGTCCGCAGACCTCGGAGTCCCCTTCTACTCTTCCCAATGTCCATTATCTTCTGTATGTTTCTTTTGATAGACTCTGATGTGCAGAGATACTAGATTTTCCTTTTGTAGTTTGTGATTCAAGATGTTTCGGGTTTTGGGATTACTGTGTATTTTGAACAGTTAGTTGTTTAATTTATGTTTTCATTTTATTATTCCGCAAATATTAGGCTTACCTTGTCATATAGACTAGGTGCGTCACGACATCATACGGAGGGGAAATTGGGTCGTGACAATGAGGATCACAGGACTTCATTGATCGGTGCAGGGACAGACTGCACAACATGAGGATATTAGAGTCTCATGGGGTGGATTTCACTACTTTCTAGCTGGAGGGCAGGGCCTGTAGATGGTGGCAGTCATATTTTCTCGGTATACCGTAAGGTTCCCCTCCCATGACTTGGGATTGGTTTACATACCTTCTCATGAATAGGTACATTCCACCCTCCCAGAGGGAAGAGCTGCGGTTTCAGTTTGAGCAGCTCTGGCAGGACCAGATGTCAGTGACCAATTATGAGGCGAGGTTCTCTGAATTGTCTCGCCATGCACTTATGATACTTCCTACTGAGACAGAGAGAGTATGAAAAATTGTTTTGGGGTTGCACTCCGGTATTCGGGCCACTATGGCCCAAGAGTTTAAGATGGGAACCTCTTGCCAGTTAAGTTGTAGAGATAGCTCAGAGGATTGAGGGTTATCGTCAGCGGAACCGAGAGCAGATGCCGCGGGACAAGCGGTTACATCATTCGGGAGGATTCAGTGGTGCTCCATCTGGGGGCAGAGGTCAGTTTGGGAGAGGTCAACCGAGCAGGCCTACATATCCAGCACCGCCGCCACCTCGAGGTGCTCCAGTTCGACCGTATTTCAGCGCCATGCCAGAGAGTTCCTACCGCCCACCAGCTATCCAGCGTTCTTCCAGTGGGTATTCAGGCCATCAGGGTCAGACCTCAGGGCAGCATTCCACCGCTCCGAGGGGTTGTTACGAGTGCAGAGATCCTGGCCACATGAAGAGATTTTGTCCCAGACTTCAGGGCAAGGCAGTGCAGCAGGGTCAGTAGCCCATAATTACAGCACCCGTAGTTGCACCGGCTGTCCGGCTGCCCCGAGGCGGCAGGCTAGTGGGTCGTGGCCATCCTATAGGTGGAGGCCAAGTAGGTAGTGCTCCAGCTAGATTCTATGCTTTCCCGGCCAGACCAGATGCAGTGGCCTCTGATGCCGTGATCACAAGTATTATTTTTGTATGTGGTAGGTATGCTTCAGTATTATTTGATCCAGGGTCTACCTATTCATATGTGTCGTCTTTGTTTGCTCATTTCCTAGATGTTCCTTGTGAGGCCTTGGGTACTCCTATTTATGTGTCCACTCTGGTGGGAGATTCTGTTGTTGTGGATCAGGCCTATCAGTCCTGCATTGTTACATTATCTGGTTATGAGACTAGAGCATATCTTCTACTACTCGATATGACTGACTTTGAGGTTATCCTGGGCATGGACTGGTTAACTCCATATCACGCCATCCTTGATTGCCTTGCAAGACTGTTACCTTGGCGATACCGGAGTTTCCTATATAGGAGTGGAAGGGTTCATCTGTTATCATACCTAGTCAGATCATCTCTTTTATGAAGGCTCGACACATAGTCGAGAAGGGTTATTTAGCTTATCTAGCTTATGTTCGGGATACTGCCGCGGAGATTCCAGCGATTGATTCAGTACTCGTAGTGTGGGAGTTCTCCGATGTATTTCCTTCTATTCTTCCAGGCATACCACCAGATTGTGACATCGATTTCTGCATTGATTTGGCTCTAGGTACCTAGCCTATATCTATCTCACAGTACCGTATGGCTCTAAAAGAGTTGAAGGAGTTGAAGGAACAACTTGAGGCATTTCTAGCAAAGGGGTTCGTCAGTCCGAGTGTATCGCCTTGGGGTACACCAGTGTTATTTGTGAAGAATAAATATGGGACTATACAGATGTACATTGATTACCGCCAGTTGAAAAAAATTACCATTAAGAACAAGTACCCGTTGCCTCGGATTGATGATTTGTTTGACCAGTTGCAGGGTTCCAGGGTGTTCTCTAAGATCGACTTGAGATCGGGGTACTATCAGTTGAAGATTCGGAATTAGGATGTTCCAAATACTGCCTTCCAGACTAGATATGGCCATTATGAGTTTCTAGTTATGTCCTTCGGACTGACTAACACCCAACGGTGTTTATGGATTTGATGAACAGGGTGTTCAGGCCATATATTGATTCGTTCGTCATTGTCTTCATTGATGATATTTTGATCTACTCGCGCAGCATGGAGGAGCAAGAGCAGCATTTGAGAGTAGTGCTTCAGACCTTGCGGGAACAAAATTTATATGCTAAGTTCTCGAAGTGTGAGTTTTGGCTAGATTCTGTAGCATTCTTGGGGCATGTTGTATTAGGCGAGGGTTTTAAGGCGAATCCCAAGACGATTGAGGCAGTTCATAGTTGGCCTCGTCCTACTATGGCGACTGAGATCAGGAGCTTCTTGGGGTTAGCAGGTTATTATCACTGATTTGTGGAGGGCTTCTCATCTATTGCAACACCTTTGACTAGACTGACCCAGAAGGGTGCACCGTTCCGTTGGTCCGATGATTGTGAGGCAAGCCTCCAGAAGCTCAAGGCAGCTTTGACTACTGCACCGGTTCTAGTGTTGCCTTTCGGTTCGCAGATATATACCGTGTATTGCGACGCTTTACGCGTTTACTATCAATCTCTAGGTTTAACCCTTTAATTGGGTCTATCAATCTCTTGAGTTCACCCCAATTTCTTGTTAGCCTAATTTTCCTAGACTTAGTCCCTCTTTCTCAAGAAGAGCCTAAGTCATAAAGGCATGAGTCAGTGTTTGGGGAATAATCACAATCAACTCCTACACCGGCACGAAATGCAACAACAACAACAACAATAACCCAGTATAATCCCACTAGTGGGGTCTGGGGAGGGTAGTGTGTACGCAGACCTTACCCCTACCCTGGGGTAGAGAGGCTGTTTCCAATAGACCCTCGGCATCCTTCCCTCCAAGAACTCACCACCTTGATCTTGGGGTGACTCGAACTCACAACCTCTTGGTTGGAAGTGGAGGGTGCTTACCATCAGAGCAACACCGGCACGAAATGGGTTAGGTTATTTCAACCTACCCTTCCTCGATGACTATCGATACTCCCAAAAATATTATTCATTTGCTTACAAAGGAAACAACAATAAAAATGCATTTACCTCATAACCCTTTATACCGTATATAGCCTCATTGACACTTTCAACAACTTTCAACATCAATATTTCATTGGCTCTCTTGGCCATACATATGATTCTTCACTCATGGCACAATGGCCGTATTTCATATTCCACACTTTTATTTCTTCCTTTTCATGGATCATCATCATAAATATCAACAAATAAAATATTCTGGAAATCGCAACTTTAGGTTCACTAGTAATGAAGACTTTAGACACTATGGATTTCTTTCCAAGAAATGGAGTAAAATGATTGGCAATCGAAGCACAAGTTAAAATCATAAACGAGCAACACATCATTTATTCTTGAAATACTTTTCCCCAAAAAAGGCAATACACAATTTCAACTCACGAATACGTAAGAACGCAAAACACATCGAAACTACTTACAAAGCATAGCATTAGTTAAAACAACTACATTTATGCATTACTTGAGTTCATAAGCTTTTAGGCAATTCTATTTTCGAAGTCAATTTTGGAACAGTTGAATCAAAGCTCATTTCATAACCTTTCTCACGTCATCTCATTTCATTGGCACCATTGGCCACAAGTATAACTTTCACTATTGGCATGTTGGCCACACTTTATATCCCCAATTCTCTTATTTCACTTCCAACCATCTTTATAGATTATCAACAATAAGACATTTTTAATCAAGACTTTAGGTACACATATGAGCAATTAAGAGTCTTAAGCATATTGAAATTTTCTCACACAATTTGGCATCATAGCCTTCATTTGAAACATGACTTATTGACATTGCATTTTAATACACATATCATTCTTGAACACATTCCCAAAGGATAATATAATGTGATAGGAACATTCGTAACACGTTTCGAATACATAATTCTCGACACTTTGCTTATTCGGGACAATCGAATTTATTGGAAACATCTCTGGATATAGAATAAGGAACTTGAGACAACCATACTTGAAACTTACGGCAACATCATGGAATTCAATTCTAAGAGAGTAGTTTAGCCAACATACCTCGCTTTGAGCTTTCCTTAAATTACTACAACGTTCAGAAAATTCTAGAAATCCCAATCTATTTTGAGACATAACAAAATTGAACACAAATTAGGAAGGTATTCATGGTTTCAGCTGATTTGAGTATTTTATCAAACACTAGGTGTGCAAATTTGGCTACAAGGTTGTTCTATAAGATTTCCTTCATTCTACAACCCAATCTTTATTTATTTAAGCTTAGCAATATTTCCACAAATCTTATTGGTACATGCATATATAAATAATACTCCCATACCCAAGAATCATACTCCTAATCAACCATCTTCTATCCAAATTCAAAATTGAAAACTAGGGTATGGAACCTTACCTCTTAGATAAAGAACTTGTGAGATCTCCTTGTTGGATTTCAAAGCTTGGACAAGATCTTGATGAACAAAGTACTTGAGCTTCTTCCTCTCTTTAGAACACTTTCACTTCTCTCTAAAATTATCAGATAATTTCCTCAAAATAAGCCCCAAAGCCTATTTATCAAAATGGGGTCGGGTTATGAAAAGAAGAAAATGGACCCTCCGAACTCAGGTATGCCGTCGTACAATGGACCACACAATAGGTATGCGGGTCGCACAATGGACTGCAAAATCAATGCCCAGAACTGGGCTGCACTGGTCAGCTTTGCGGCCATTTTGCGGTCGCATAATCAGTTTTGTGATCGCATAATGATTCTGCGGTCGCACATATGACCGCAAAATTATATTCTTCCAGCCTTTCATAATTTGGTTATAACATCTTGTAGGAGTGTCCAAATTACAAACAGTTTAAAGCGTTAGAAACTAGAGTCTAAGATCTTTCATTTGATATGTTGTTCATCACATAAATCTTTATATATATGTAGATATGCTCGTCCAAAGTTTGGTCTGGTGCGTACCCATTTGAAACTTTAGTCTATCATGAAATTTCCAACTTGGCTTGGACTTAGGGCTCTCCTTAGACACCACAACACTTATAATACACCTCGTACACTTATTATCATATTCAATTGATATCTATCATATTTATAGTCCTCGTCTGTACATAAAATAATATAATTAACGCATATCAACTTTCTTAATAGCGCTTACGCACTTCAAAATTTTTCGGGGTGTTACATTTGAATTGGATCAATATTTTTAGTAAACAACTTTAGAATCGGGATTTTACTGTCCCAATAGATTCGTTTGATGATATTTGACTTGGGCGTGTGTTCGGATCGAGTTTTGGATGACCCGGGGACGTTTTGGCGCCTGAAGTTGAAAGTTGGCGCATTGAAGGTTTTAAAGTTCTTTAAATTTGGTTTGTAGTAGGTTTTAGTGTTATCGAGGTCCGTTTGGGATTCCTAGCCTAGGAATAGCTCCGTATGGTGATTGAGACTTGCACGCAAAATTTAGTGTCATTCCGAGTAGTTTAGTATGATTCGGCGCGTTCGGAGTAAGTTGGAAGAACTTGAAGTTTATGAGTTGATTCTATTTTGTTTTGGGTTGTGTATCTTAGTTTTGATGTTATTTCACGTGTTCCGAGGGTTTGAGTGAGTCCGTTTTGTGATTTTGAACTTGTTGGTATGTTCGGGTGCTATTCGGACGATGTGCGGATCAAGTTTAAACTTGAAAGAGCTGCTGGTGCACCAGTTCTGGTGTGCCCGCACCTGCGAGATTTTGGCCGCAGGTGCGAGCACGCAAGTGCGAGCTTTTGGCCACAGAAATGGTTTGGGCAAGTGGTCAGTGGCTCGCATAAGCGGAGGAACTTCCGCAGAAGCACCCTCGCTTCTACGATGGAAGGGTCGCAGATGCGAGAAGAGGATGGCCAGGCCTGGACCACAGGTGCGAAGGCTGGAGGTACTGGGCATGAACCACGCCTGCAATAGATCTTCCACAGGTGCGGCACCGCAGATGCGGCCCATGGTCTGCCGAAGCGGAATCGCTGGAGGCAGTGAGGTTTATTTAAAATGGGTCTTAGGCCATTTTGGTTCATTTATTTCAGTTCTTGGGCGATGTAGGTCTTGGTTGCCTAATTCCCAAGGTCTTAAAACCGAATAGGGCATTTAATTGATACTTTCCCCAAGGTCACAAATAGCTTTAGCGAACTCGACACTTCCAATGGTACAAGGGTTTGTGAAAGCACCGGGGTCTTATAATTTAGGAGCCATTGAATGCACAATTGCACTCACTTGATGAATGACTTTGATAGTTTCAAAATTCATCGACTACTTCTTTGTCACCAAATCCTTCATAAACTTTGCATAACCGGGCATTTGTTCCAAAGCTTCAACTAATGACACATTGATTGAGAGACTCTTCATCATGTCAATGAACTTTTTAAGTTGATTCTCGCCATTTTGCTTGGAAAACCTTTGAGGATACGGAAGAGGAGTCTTAGGAAAGAATGCCTTAGCCTTTTGCACTACCAGTCCCGGTATGTCAATAGCATGATACTTAGATGGGTTCACTTCCTCTTAAGTCTCTTCCATATTGTCATCAATATCAATCCGCACTTCATCATTTGCTTGCACTATATTATTCGGGATCTCTTCTTCTTTTACCACTTGCTCATCATCCACAAGTTGCCTTTGACTTGAGGTGGGTGCATTCCCACCTTTTCCACTTCTTGTAGTAATGGCCATGGCATGCCCCATGTTGTTCCCACCTTTTGAGTTCACCACCATGTCACTTGGTAGTTCCCCCTTAGGACAAGGATTTAGAGCTTGAGAGATTTGCCCAATTTCCACTTCTAAGTTGTAGATCGATGTGTTGTGTGAAGTACGTTGGGAATCGAAATCGGCATTCTTCTCCATCATTTTCTTGAACATGTTCTCAATACGTCCCATTTCATTGTTGGAAGAACTAGGTCCATGTAAAGGATAAGGAGGCAAGTTGCTCGATTGTTGATTCGTCGGGGGTCTTTAAAAACCCGACCCCCGATTTCCTTGATTGTTACTCCAACTTCCTTGATTGTTGCCTCCCCAATTGCCTTGGTTATTCTTGTTATGCCAATTCCTTTGATTATTTCCACTACTCTAATTTCCTTGATTGTTGTTGTTATTCCAATTGCTTTGATTCTTTCCACCATTCCAATTTCCTTGGTTGTGAGAATTCCAATTTCCTTGATTGTTTTGAGGTCGCCATTGTTGTTGGATTTGGCCTTGGAAATTGTTTCTTTGCCCTTGAAAGTTGTTCACATATTGGACCTCTTCTTCTTGGTCATTATAGGAGTTATCTTGATCAAACCCACTATCTTCTTGCACAAAATTGTCCACTCTTTGTTGTACCTGTGGATCCTTTGTTCTCTGTTTGTTCACCATCATCTTTACCCCTTATATTGCATTGACTTGCCTTGGGTTTTGCACTTGTTGGAGTTGAGCCTTTGCCAGTTGGTTCATGGTGGTAGTTAATTCAGCTATGGCTTGCCCATGGTCATGCAATTCTTTGGGAAGGTGAATGACATTGGGATTACCTTGTGAAACATTAGCCGGGGATTGCCACACCGATGAAGTGTACCCCATTTCATCCAAAATATCACACGCCTCTGCATAACGCGTAGTCATGAAGTTCCCACCGGTAAGTTAATTTACTACACATTGGTTGGTTGTGTTGATCCCCCAATAGAAAGTTTGTTGGATCATGTTCTCCGTCATATCGTTGTTGGGACACTCTTTAACCATTGTTCTATATCGTTCCCATATCTAGTATAGTGGTTCATTGGACTCTTTCTTGAATGCTAGAATTTCATCCCGAAGTATAGCCATGTACCCGGGAGAGAAGTACATAGAAATAAGTTTCTTCGCCAATTCATCTCAAGTATTAATGGAATAGTTTGGCAAACGTTCCAACCAATCTAAGGCTTTCCCCTGTAGAGAGAAGGGAAAACGCCTTAGCCTCGAAGCATCCTCGGAGACATTTGTTTGTTTACTCCCCCAACACGTATCCACGAACCCCTTCAAATGTTTGTATGCATTTTGACCTGGAGCACCGGTGAAGAACCCTCATTGCTCAAGCAAGTTGAGCATCACGTTGGTTATTTGAAAGTTGCGAGGACTATTGCACTTGCATATCCTTCATTCGGCAACACCCGGTGTGGAGCCGCTCGTAGTGGAGGTGGGGATGGAGCGAACACATTGTCATGAGGCACTCAGCCTCGTCTATTAGCTTGAGGTTCAAGAGGAACCTCATCCATTTGATCATCCTCGATGTCCACATCCCCTAAAGCAATGTTTCCAAGCTCATTGTTTGCCATGGTTGCACCTACAATTTCTCAACACATTAGTAACACGGAAGGAAAAGAAGATATTCAAAAAACGCACTCAAATATATAGCTAACTCCGTTTTTAAGTCCCTGGAAACGGTGACAAAAATTGACCTATCACGCACAATGCACACCTCAATACATGGTATGAATCAGTCGATTGCAATTATAGTAACCCAACAGAGAGAAGGGATAGAATCCATATGGAGCTAGATGGGAGTTAGAAGTATATTTTCTAGTGCATGAATTTGAACTATCTTAATTTGCACTTCCACAAATTGGATTTGTTTCGATTTATATTTTAAAACTAAGATTGCAAAGTAAAGAAATAAGACTATCCGAGTCTGGTAATAGCTCTGTATGGTGATTCAGGTATTGTGAGCGCGTCCGGAAGTGGATTTGGAGGTCCGTAGGTCATTTTGGAGTCGTTTGGCGGAAGTTAGAAATTTGAAGGTTTTTGAAAAGTTTGACCGGGAGTAGACTTTTGATATCGGGGTCGGATTCTGATTCTGAAAGTTGGAGTAGGTCCGTAATATCAAATGTGATTTGCGTGCAAAATTTGAGGTCAATCGGACGTGATTTGATAGATTTCGGCATCGAATATAGAAGTTTGAAATTCTAAAGTTCACTAAGCTTGGAATGGGGTGAGATTCATGCATTTGACATTATTTAATGCGATTTAAAGGCTCGACTAAGTTTGTAATGTGTTTGGGGACGTGTTGATATAATTGGTTGAGGTCCCGAGGGCCTTGGGTGGATTTCGGATGGTTAACGGATCGAGTTTGGACTTGGAAGAAAAGATGAGGCAGCTGATAGCTGGTGTGATCGCACCTGCACAATAAGGACCGCAGGTGCGAGGCCGTAGGTACTAGCCAGTGGTCGCAGGTGCTGTTTGGGCAAAGCTGAGCAGTGACAGCAGGTGCGAAGGGTTGTCTGCACCTGCGAGGTCGCAGATGCGGAGGTGCGTCGCAGGTGCGAGAGTGAGAGGAGAATCTGGGAGCGCAAGTGTGAGGGTATGGCCGCACCTGCGAAGGCGCAGATGCGGAAGGTAAGGCGTAGGTGCGGAGTCGAGCTAGGCAGAGGGAATGCGTAGGTGTGAGGTTTTGGCCGCACCTACGAGACCACATATGCGACAAAGAGGCCGCAGGTGCGGAAGTCGGGTCTGGGCAATGTCTCCTTTAAAGCGAGGGTTTAGCTCTATCTCATTTCATTTTCGCCTATGGGAGCCGATTTTGGAGCACATTGGAGTGCCATCTTCATCAATCATAATGGGGCAAGTGCTTTCTTCACAATTTTGAGTTAAATACATGAGTTTATATAAATTTGAACACGGAAATTAGTATAAATTGTGGGCTTTTTGGTAGAAAACCTAGAATTCGATATTTTGGATTTTGACCATGAATTTGGGCATGGAATTGAGAATAAACTATATTTGTTTTTCAAGTTTGTAAAAAGCCTAAGGCTATGACCATCGCCTAGGTGTTCGCCTAATGGGATATAAATCTTATTGCTTGTTTTATTGGTCGGGGTGTATTATAGCTATCAACTCTCAATTACCCACTCAGTTCCTCTCGGTCAAGGAGTAGTTTTGCCTAATTTGGCTTTCTCAAGTCCAAATGGGTATCACACAAAACAGTTGTTAATAGCTCAAGTTGGGTTATTACTATCTCTAGGTTGAACCCTTTAATTAGGTTAATCAATCTCTCGATTGACCCAATATCTTGTTAGCTAAGTTTTCCTAGACCAAGTCTCTCTTTCTCAAGTAGAGACTAAGTCAGATAGGCATGAACTAATATTTCTAACTATTAATTTCACAAATTAAAGCATGAACAAGGCTAAATAATAAACACCCAATCATAAACAAACACTAAATTAGATACCCATAAGATTTACACACTAGGGTTGGGTCACGATCCTAGTAAAAATCTAGCTACTCATGCTTGAAATTGAAGAAATAGAAGAAGAAATACTAATTAAACTCATATTGTAAAGTTAAAATGATAAAATCTATAGTAAAATACTCCAAAATATAAAAAACTTCCAAAAGAGGCAAAGAAAACAGCTACCGGACTTGCTGATGTCAAAAGTTACCTAATTTTGTGAAACTCGTCTATTTATACAAGGCTGAAAATTTCGGATAAAAATACCCTTCGGGAGGTTCTGCAGCCGCACAAGTCCATGTGCGGTCCGAAGAATACTTTATCTTGCAAGAGCTGGGATTATGCGGCCGCACAATTCTTAATTGCGGCCACGAGTCAATGTTTCTGCGATCCCTAGATTTATCACTGCGGCCGCAATTTGGTCTTCTGTGGTCTGCATCTTTACTTATGCGGCCACAATCTGGCCTTTTACAGTTCACATCTTTACTTCTGCGGCCGCAAGGCGCTTCTTCTGTGGCCGCACAATTCTTGTGCGGTCCGCAATTTTGAGGGACTTGGACTTTAAAAATTTTGCAACCCTCTGAAGTTGATCTCAAGCTCATCATTTGCGGCTGCATAATTCCTGTGCGGTCCGCAGTTTGCTAGAAAGCCTGCTGGGGTTTTCTTCCTTATTTGCGGCCGCAGCTGGAATTCTTCAATTTGCACTTTATGAACTTCTGTGACTTTTATTGCCTTACGTTTAGATTACTCCTTTTTGAGTCAGAATTTATCTCGAGAGTCCAACTTCCAACATTCCTGTAATTTTTGCACATTTCATCTGTTTTGGGAACATAATTCAACGCTTTTAGACTAAAACAAAAGCTAAAAGGTACTAATAAGTAGTCAAAATTCCCACTTATCAGTACCCACGCTACACTTCTGCACTAATAGTGTAGGATCTGAGGCAGGTGCATCTGCAGTCATACCGGCGCGCACCCCCAATATCCCGAGGCCTAGTGGTGAGCTGCTCTTCTGAGTCTTTTCGACCGCACCCAGAGTCTCTCTTTTGCATTACTTTCTGTCTACTCTATTTCAGACAATAGTTTAGTATTTCTGTATATTCTACTAGTAGCTCATACACTTGTGACACCAGGTTTTGGAATTTTGGTAGTAAACATTTGATGGTTTTTGAGTATTTATTTCACCACAATTGTTATTATGTTTGTTTACACTTTATTTTATTAAATTTTTCACCTCTTACTTAATTAATAAATAAAAATCAACTATTTATTAAATTGTCTAAGTTTTTCATTTCCTTTAGTTTAGTTAAAAAAAACAAATTGGATAATTGTGGTGTTTGGGCGAGCTTACGCGTATCTCGACTAATTCCATCTCTTAACATTATTTTTCCTATATTAAATTGTCTATGTTGGCTGGCGTAGAGAACATAAGTTATGAGGTAATAATCGACAAACAAGAAGAAAAATAATATAAAAAGTCTATTATTTTTATGAAATACTTTTCCTCATAGTTTCCGGTGTGGGATTTAGGTTTTGTTAGTCTTTCAAGACCAAGTTAGATATGTTAGTTACAAGACTGAGCAAGGAAGTCATTTTTGCACGTACAAAGTGGATCAAGTATCAATCGATTGAAGTATCAATAAATGGCAATGATAGGTATTGTATTTGTTTGGTAAGGGCTTACTTCATTTGGTTGTTTCCTGCGCAAGTAAGTTAGATAGCCTTACTCAAAAATACCCATCTGGTAAAGTATGAAAACTTTTGTGATGAGCAAACCATTGGATTTGTTGATTGTGGGCACAACTTCCACTTTGATTGCGTCGCCGAGTGGCTTATGCAGAAGAATTCTTGCGCTCTATGCAAAAGGGTTGCGTTGACAACTTGAGGAAGAACAATTTGCTTTAGGAAGTTTCTCCAGAACTTGAATTTTATTGCTTTGAACCTGTATATTGATAACTAGGGTTTTAGCCTATTATTTACTCTCTTTTGCTTAGGTTTTGGGTCAAAATGTGTAAAGGTATTCCCGAAAACTAACTTAATGTGCTTGCTTGCAGGGTTTGGTCAAAATGAGGCACATTAGCCATAATCAACTCATGAAGGATTCAAACCTGTACGAATCCAAGGCTGAGACTGGAGCGCTGAGAGCGGGAGAAAAGCGCGGTCACGTAAGGACCACCGCTGAGGCGGCCACTATTACGCGGTCTGCGAAAGTAGATTCAGAGAAGCTGCTTTGAGTACTAAAATCACTGCTGACCGCGTTGGAAAGATGCGGCCATGAAATCTTTGGCGCGGCCGCGAAGGGAATTCTGCTGAGAGCGCATCTTGAGATTCAGAGACCCTGCAAGTCAGGCTTAACTGAAGAACGCGGTCCGCGTCCAAAGTACGCGGCCGAGATGGAAGCACACGCGGACGCGGTTGAAATTACGCGGTCCGCGAAATTAAGCCCAATCCAAGCCCAGTATTGAAGAAACGCGGATCGTGCTCATTATTAGATGATTGATAGAAATGGATGATGTCGATCAACAAGGAATTATGGTGAGATGGCCTAGCAGATCGGGTCGTGATCGGACTCCATATCGCACACATAGTAGTGATTGTGCTGGAAATTGTAATTGAAATTATGATTGTGGTTTATGTCTCAGATAAGATGGCCTCGCCGATCGGGTCGTGATCAAACTCCATGCTAAAAGTATGGTGGTATTGGTATTATGAACAGTGGTATATCGGTGCTAAAGATCTCCCAACCAAAAATAATATTATTATCATATTTTTATTATCACTTCACAGTGTTATCTTCATATTTTGGGAATTATTAAGTTTTGATTGTTGTTTCCATAATTTTCCCTTTCTTACATTGGCATTCTATTTTGAAAGGGGACAGTTAGCTTTACATACTAGTACTATTCCATATGTACTAACGTCTCTTTTGTCGGGGGCGCTGCATCTTTAATGGATGCAGGTGGTTCATCAG